>CALYLW010002107.1:0-122856 GCA_944989445.1 Ampullaceana balthica
TTCCACGGGATACCCAACCTCACCCTCCACGACAGCAAACCAGTTGGTCCACGGCCGCTTATTCTATATTCACGGCTAACCTTTATATCTAAAGGTCGTTCCTCTATCCAACGCCTGAGGACGCGCTTGGTAGGAGATGGTAGCTCCGCCAAGATTATTAAGACTTATTCTCATCATATTTTAATGCGTATTCTTATCATATTATTAAGACGTATTCTCCGTGCAGAAGATAATGGTCCACTGACCATGACGGGTGATCTGTTGGCAAGTAATGCTGCGTTCACAGGCCACGGCTATGAGGGCTCCACGCGTTACCCAGCCGCCTAACTAGTGTTATGTACCCATCCGGAGATGGGTGACTCAAGGACGCCCTAGGCCCGGGAACAAATCCTTGCCTTCACATGGATTCGAACCCGTGACCATCGGTACGCCAGTCGAGCATTAATCTCATCATATCCTTATTTCCTCAACTCATCATTGTACTACTACCTATTCTCCAAGTTACCCAGCATGCCCTCACAGACAAGATCCACCAAACTTAATGCACAATCTTAACTGATAATCAATTTGAAAAGTTTGTGAATGCATCGATTTTAATTCTTATGTAAAAAAAAACATCATGCACCGAAAAAGATAATGATATCCTTTTCAGGTCAGGCACAACCCCGAGATTGAAAGCAAGAATAGAAAGGGAAAAAAGGGAGGGTGGGGAAGCGGAATTGTTCAATTATTTTAGGTCAATTTTGTCAACAGGTCATCTTGCTAGATAGATCATTATGAATTTTTAGAAAACTCATTTTTTGCGTAGCCTTTTTGTCCTCTTCATTGCAAGAGTTGTTGGTTCAAGCGTTACCAGTGTGAAGTCAGTCGCTGCCGTCCGATTTCTTGTTTGCGACTCGTGGTTCATATAGTAATAACAAATTAAATTTGTGTATTGTGTTTTATTGCTATGCGTCATATCAGATGCAATCTTCTCGGTGTAAAGGATTATGTGCGTGCATGCGTATGCGAAGCCTTCCAGTGGTGTAATAGCATGCGCTTTAAGTTCAACACGTAATCTCTAATGTTCCAAATAAGTCGTGGGTGTTTATTTTCAAGATGATTCTGCGCAAAAGTGTGTAAATATTGATGCTTAATTTATTGAAAGCACTCACGTAAAAACACTCGTATTGTTATTACCGTATTTCTTTGATATTCGATGGGTTTACGTTCTTTACCAATCCCCGTTCCCCACTTTTCTCACGCGAAAGGCGAAAACCCGCGAATATTGGATGCAGTTTTTAAAGTTCATATGTATGAGATTTTATACTGTACTAAATGTTTCCAAAACACTCTCTACAGAACTCTTACTCATTAATGCACTAAAAATGTAGTAATATTGCATGCATTTATGTATTTCACTAATGTATTTCAAAAATGTATTTCACTAATGTATTTCAAAAATGTATTTCAAAAATGTATTTCACTAATGTATTTCACTAATGTATTTCACTAATGTATTTCACTAATGTATTTCACTAATGTATTTCACTAATGTATTTCACTAATGTATTTCACTAATGTATTTCACTAATGTATTTCACTAATGTATTTCACTAATGTATTTCACTAATGTATTTCACTAATGTATTTCACTAATGTATTTCACTAATGTATTTCACTAATATATTTCACTAATGTATTTCACTAATGTATTTCACTAATGTATTTCACTAATGTATTTCACTAATGTATTTCACTAATGTATTTCACTAATGTATTTCACTAATATATTTCACTAATGTATTTCACTAATGTATTTCACTAACGTACTGTAACAATCCTGAGCATACGATGCGCTAGAGTTAAGAGCCTAAGCCGTGAATATTCCGGGTGACCAATGAGGAGTTGGGTATAGGTTAGGGTATGCTGAGGAGTGTGGTATAGGTGAGAGTATGCTGAGGAGTCTGGTATAGGTGAGGGTATGCTGAGGAGTTGGGTATAGGTGAGGGTATGCTGAGGAGTTGGGTATAGGTGAGGGTATGCTGAGGAGTTGGGTATAGGTGAGGGTTTGCTGAGGAGCCTGGTATAGGTGAGGGTTTGCTGAGGAGCCTGGTATAGGTGAGGGTATGCTGAGGAGCCTGGTATAGGTGAGGGTATGCTGTATTATGAATGTTTGAGTATCTTGGCTTTCTGCTTTCGTCGTTTTTGCTTCTTCTTTGTATTTAGTCCCTCTTGTTGAATGTGCATCAAGTCAAAATTGAATGTGCATCATGACGAAATTGAATGTGCATTAAGTTGAAATTGAATGTACATCAAGTCGAAATTAATGTGCATCAATTTGAAATTGAATTTGCATCAATTTGAAATTTAATTTGCATGAAGTTGAAATTTAATGTGCATCAAGTCGAAGTTTATGTGCATCAAGTCGAAATTAATGTACATTAGCTTTTGCTGAATGCGGTTTTATTCTTCCCTTTTTACAATTGAATAGACGTGACATCAGTCAGGCGTGGATGCAAGTTAGACAGACACCAAGCCCCAAAGAGATCAAACCACCATTTTACTTGAGACGTTGAAAAAAAAGTAAAAGTTCGATATGGTCAGCTCTAAGCACGTCACAAGTGAGACACAGAGGTAGCAATCGATAATGTTATTTGGGGGAGGTGGCGGACTTCAATCGTTCAGTGAGACTCACTCCCACCCCCACCCCCAGAAACAAAGGCCGGCCAAGCCCACCCCTTCACATAGCCCCATAAACATAAAGCTGAACTATATTTCTCACCGCCCCAGCGTAGTTACATGGCGGGTTGTGTGTGCTTTGTTGGCTCGCGTTCCACATGGTCGAACGATGAGTGCTTCCATGGAACGTTGAGTGCATGATTTTATGGCAGAGTTTAATTTTTTTTTAAGGATTTTACACTTAAAATTTAATAACCTACATTTTTTAAACCCGATGTGTCATCACATTAATGATACATTGGGTTTGTGATACGTTAAAAGTATAGTAAACTATATACGACCCGCGGCGTAACATACGCCGCTGACTTGCTCATAGATAGTGCAAAGAAAAAAAGGGGGAGAACGGACACAAACTACAGCACGAAGAATTCAGAACAATGTGAGTGAACGTCGAGGGGGGGGGCCGCCGAAGCATTGTTGGTCTCGAGACAAGCGCAGTGCAGTTAGCTACCTGCCCCCACCCTGCACCACCCTAGCTACCCAACCATAAAATGTGATTGATTGATCCTATCGATGGTCATTCGTCATGCTTAGATAGATAGATTTGATTTTTCGTATAGATATAGTTTATAGTATTTCAAGTTTAGGCTACGTCTGTTTACAGTACTTCAGGTTTATGGTACGTCGGGTCTTTGGTATAACAAGTTCATGCTACATCAGGTTTATAATTCATCAGGTTTCAAAATATCAGTTTTATAATAAATTAGTTTTATCTTATATCATTTTGTAATATATCAGCTTTTTATCGTCGTTGATAAAATACTGATTCCACTGGCATCCTCGTTATTTTGAAGTACTTTAAACTTATGAAATTGTGCTTGCAAACAAATTTATATGTTTATTCTGACACTATCATCAAGTGCCTCGTGTAAAAGGTTGATGGAATGTTTACGGTGTGACTAACGTCTTGTAAACATGTGAGGTATTGATTTGCTCTAATCGATTTGCTTGATTAATTAAATTTGATAATTCATTTCCACAATTCTTGGTAATGACTTGTTAAGGAAACATCTGTTTGTTTTACAGTTTTAATGCGTTATTAGAGGAATTTGGGAGGATGCACGCTCAGGTTAAAGAAAGATTTAATTTTACTGACACTTATTGGAATACCATAAATAAAAGGTGGAGATTTCGGGAGAAACTAGAAATATATTATTTAGGGTACGAGAATAAATGAGAGAACTAGAGTATGAATAGGGGAACAAGCTTAGAATAAATTTGTAGTGCTGTAGAGGGAGAAATATAAATATAACATACAGAGTAGGAGTAGGGAACACTAGAAATAAAACATACAAAGTAGTGGGAAAATAAAAATACAAGATAAAGAGCACAAGAAAAAAACTGGGGGAAAAGGATAAGGGGAAAACTAGTAATATAACGTACAGAATATGGGAAAATCTAGGAATACAGTCTACAGTGTGAAGAAATTATTAGAAATATAACATATAGTATATAAGAAAAAAATTTAAATACTGCATAAAGAATTCTGGAGAATCAGAAATATAATATACATCATAGGGTTAAAACTAGAAAAACAAGTGTAAATGAAATTTAAACTTACGTATACTAATTATAATGTGGAAGAACTAGAAAAACCACATAAAGAACAAAGGAAATATTATAAATATTCAGACGATGGGGAAATATTAGAAATACAACATACAGAATAAATTAAAATTAAAAATATTACATACGGATTATTGAAAAAACTGGAATTGTAACCTGCAGAATTGAGAAAGGAGAATTAGAAATATTGCGAAATTTGACAAGTAAATGTCCAACCAAAATCTTTCGAAAGCAGTCACACATTTACATAAAGCGGAATTGGCATATAGGAAACGAAAGTAAACGCCTAGCACACTGGAAAGTGGGAATTAATCTATTAAGATTGGAATGATGCTGAGTTTTCAATCTTCGTTTTATCCTTTATTTATTGAAATAGTGAAATAAAAGTACTTAGGTCCAGAAACTTTACCTGGGGGGGGGAGGGGGGAGGGAGGGGTCTAGTAACAGATTTTGACCTTAAGCAAGATTTAGAGTGCAATGTGTTTTATGTAGTTGTTGAACATGTTTGTAAAGCGCTGTGAGCCCATCTGTAGGCTGAGGTACTGCGCTATATAGGTGAACAAATAATAATAATTAATAATAATAATTATAATAATAAAGCCATTATTTCGATCTCGCCAAAATCCAAATCTGTGACCCATTCATTGGGTTCAGTTTCGTAGAATTCTAGGAGTTTAAAAAAAGACTTGCCAAATGCCCCCTATTCTTTTCTTATTTTGTCAATGTAACTGTTTCAAACATCGAAGTGATTATTCGGAGATATCTCCGTATAACGCTGGGCATTATAGACATATATTTCCCATGATTCTTAGCGTCATACGCAAATGTTTTTGGCTGGTCATGTGACTACTATAAGATTTTTAAAAATTCATTCAATTCATGAGCTTCTGTGGTCTCAGGGTCAGTGCATTAGATTCTTCAACTGTAAGTGTCAAGTGGAGGTTTGAGTTTCGATTGAGTCTTTTTTTAAAGGTTTTAGTTTCAGTTTTAGGGTCTGGGTTAGGTTTAGCTGTCTAATTACTAGTCTTATATTAGCTTGCTTTGTAAGTTTAATCGGAACCGTCCGTCCAACTATTTGTTTATAATTTTTTCACGTGCCCACTTCACGCGTTGACACCGACCGTCACTGTTCACACCCCCTACCGTCCCTGCACCCAGGGGAGATAAAAACCAGGGGAGATAATTCTGTTTCAGTCTATAAATGTCGCGTTTAAACATAATCACTACTTTTAGTTATGTCTCATATATAAGGGATTTATAGTCAAAAGGTAAGCTGGCTTTGCACTTACTGTAAAATAATGATACTAAAAAGTAGAAAATTAGTGCATTTTTAATATAAGACTAGTTTTTAAAAAGTTTTTTAAGGTTAATTATTTTTAAATTAAAATAGAAAAAACAACAAATATAGCAACCAAAAATACGATTTATCGAGCGCACCGTTCTCTTTGCATTTACCAAATCAATTTTAAAATCATAAATCTTTTTGAAATAAATTTTAAGCTATGATTCATGATATATTATATTAAATTAGATCGGAAATTTTGTTTGTTTTTAAAAAAGAAATCTCCCTATAACGCCGGGCGTTATTGGGAGAAATCTCCGTATAATTCCGGGCGTTATTCGGAGATATCTCCATATAACGCCTCCCTTCAAACATTCAAATAATATCATACCTTCATCGACTCATTTGCATTATAAAGTACATGTGTGGGACCAATGCATTTGCGAAAAAGAAAGTGGGCGGGACGTAGTTAGGTAGGGAGTGAGGCATACACGGTCCATTCAATGTCCGTCATGTTTTGAATACGGGTTGAATAAGATTGCTCAATTTTCTTTCTCGTCAATTACGCGTCGGAGATCGGCAATTGCAAAATTAACATGAGCACAATAACTTCTGGCAAGATCCACACAGTGGCGGTAACTGACACCAAATGCATATTGAATCGCCGTGAACATATTGATGTTAAAGTACCCTGCCTCCCCCCCCCTTTTTTACCACCTCTTTACACATGTCTGGTCTAAATCTCACCAGACTCCCCACCACCATATTCTCACCCACCCTTTAAAATATCACCTTATTTAAAACCAGTTTAAAAAACAGGAAATGACTTTTTATTTTTTATTTGGCATCTGCTCGTAAATCAATACAAGAACCAACGTGTATGAATTGGTTATGGCGACCTGAATGCACTTTGAAAGCTGGAGGAAATCCGTCATGACGACGACCCGAGGAAGTTGTTCGATCCGTTGCCCGGAGCAAAGACAAAGCCGAGAGAAGAAGGCTTACGGACTCGGGTCATCGTGACATCTTTTGTCATTGCTGTTACTATAGGGACCAGGGGGGGGGGACCATGTTGTTAAATAGGAGAGAAGCCGTGGGTAGAAATGGAAAAGAACCATTGGTTCAAGTAACTGGACATATGGATGCAAATGTCCGGAAAACGTTATTAAAATCGGACTTTATATAATACGTTGTCGTGTCCACCTACTCACTAGTTATATTGTTTTTTTTTAAAAAATATGAGTAAGCCTGAAAAGCGATACAAAGCAAAGAACGTATCGGCAACAAAAAAAAACCTTTGTCAGCAAACAACCAGGAAAAAATATTTAATAGAAGTACGAAAATTGTATTTCAAATGTACATAAATCGTATCGTTTTGATTCAGCTACCTCTCTTCCACTCCGTTTGTTTTATCTTGCTTCCTTCTAAACTAAACCATTTAAAATCTTTAGTCTGTCTTAAACTTACTTAAGTTAAGATGTATTGGTTATTAGCTGTGTTGTTCTGTGTCCAAGCACATGCTTAAATTTCGAAATATTTGGTGCACGCATTAGTGCGCTATCTTCAGAGTGCGCAACTTTCTTGATTGCTCAGATTTTCTGTGCAATTTTATTGTGTTGGCATGCAAGTCTGGTTTACAAAAATGTCCAAATATTTTAAAGTTCTCATTCACTGGTCTCAGACGACCAGAGGCGTCAAACTTCTTTAATTACGCCCCCCCTTCCCCACATATACTGCTCTTGCGTCCGATAACTTCAACTTAAACTCAGGTGTAAGATGAAGTTTCCTGGACGCTTAGAATCTCTGGGATAGCTATAGTTAATGTAACTCAATTTCACGCTTGTTCGATCTCAATTTAAAACACAATCACGTTAATTAACCATGGATTACATATGAATCGATCAGATCGGTGGTTTTAGACATAAATCGATCTACAAAAAATACATGCATGTTACATGCAAAGTGCAGAGAAAGTTTTCTCGCAAGCTAAATATCACTCCTAGACAGAATTGTTTTAATCAAAAGTAAACAAGTGATTTATGTGAAAGATTTTAAGGTTTCAAGTGTGGCAGCGATTATGTCTATATTTCATTTAACTTTATGTCTATATTTCATTTAACTTTCTGTCTATAGTTACTGCAATTTACTTTTTTCTATATCTCACTAGCAACTTGACGTGCGTTGCAACGATTTCAGTAAAAATTAATTCAAAGAAACCAAAGAATAGTAAGTTTTAAAATCAATCATGCCATAAAACAGGGGTCTCCAAACTACGGCCCACGGGCCAGATGCGGCCCGCGAGGCCCTCTCATCCGGCCCACTGGAGACCTTTTAATCTCCAAAAAAGTTACTATTTTTACATGTAGTTTACCACAAAGCTTCGCGAATAACACTTGCTGCAGATATTACTATATAGTCATTTAAAATTTCTGAACCTAAAACTACAAGGAGAGAAAAATCTAGTTTCTGATCTATACAATCACCTAAAGGCCTTCAGATCAAAACTTGTCTTGTATTTGGAACAAGTACAGGCCAACAACTTGACACACTTTCAGCAGTGCAAGGTTTTCATGACTCAAGCAGCAGCTGAGTTCCCCACATCATTTGCATGCGAGATCATCAAAGACCTCCAGCTGCAGTTTCAGGAGCGGTTTTCTGACTTGGATTCAAAGGCAGAAGAAGTCAGGCTATTTCAAAATCCATTTGAGGCAGATGTGGCCAGTTGCTCAGATGAACTGCAGCTGGAGGTCATTGGTTTAAAAGCAAATGACCTCTTTAGGGACAAGTTCAAAGAAGGACTTTTGAGTTTTTACCAGTTTTTGCCCAAGGAAGACTTTCCTAATGTCAAAGCTTTTGCATCAAGGTACCTTTCAATCTATGGAACAACATACTTGTGCGAACAGATATTTTCGAGGATGAAATACGTGAAGAACAATTTGAAAACTTACTGAACTACATGTGGAAGAAAATCAGAAACCCCGACCCTAATGCTCTTCATGTGTCTTCCTGGATGCCCCCCAGCTATCTGCCCCCCTCCCCCAAGGGGACGTAATAGCTGGAAACCACCTCCCCCCCCACCCCCGAGCGGTCACTTCTGAAGCGGCCACCTATGGGCATCCAGGAAACTAGGTCAAAAATGCCTCCCACTAAATTGGCCTCGCAAGGAGGGGTGGAATTTCCCTATTACGACCCGCTACCACTTTGGCGCCACCCAGGCAAAGCATTCGAGTCTCAATGGTTAGAACTGCCGCTAAGCGGGGGATCATCAATGACCTACCTCGGGTGTAGCCCCCACTGGAAGGTTTCCTCAGAGCTGGCGTCCGCTGCGTTCTTCGCGGTTCCCCTTACTAATCCGTACTGGCGCTCCTGGTCCTAAACCGGCAATTAGAGAACTAACTTGTGTGATGATAATCTCAGGTCACTGTTATTGTTAAGGACATCAAATCTAAAGCCAGAAATATCTACAATTTTGGCATCCAGGAAACAATTTCACCATTCCCACTAATACAGGTTTTTATGTGCAGTGTATTCTTAAATAATATTAAATAACATTAATATTATTAATATGATATTACTAAATATAGAATTAAAAACAATATCTATGTTTTGATTCTTTCTTATTTGGACCTATAGTGTGTAGTCGGCCCCCAAACTGCTGTTTGACAGTTAATGCGGCCCTCCGGCTGAAAAGTTTTGAGACCCCTGCCATAACTCAATAAAGATCTTTAATAATTGAATGGGGAATAAGATCTTAAACGTTTATGAAAAAAGACATTTTGGGCCACCGGGCCCTAAGAAATGGACATTAGAAGTTCAGTGCCCTATAGTATTTTAATATTGGCTTCCAGATTTTTTGTATACAAGGTTTGGTATATTTATTCAGTAGCTAACGCATAAACAAATTTTATATATCTCATATAAGCAATAAAATGACATTATGAGCCCCCGGCGCCCATGAGTGTTAAATTTAGACCAAAAAAATTGCCAGTTACCATCCCGGGAGTGTACTAAACAGTCTCCAAAAGTTTCATGATTGGATGAATGGTTTAGTCAGCTATAAAGGACAAACATACATACATACTTTGATTTATATATATTTATATATATATATATATATATATATATATATATATATATATATATATATAAGAGAGAGAGAGAGAGAGAGAGAGATTGAGATGTGCCTCTAATTCCTTGCCTACACCATGTATAATATTGCTGCCATTCACTCGATCTTTTTTGCTACCATCCATCCTACCTATTTTTAATACCATCCACACTACCTATTTTTGCTACCATCCACACTACCTATTTTTGCTACCATCCACATTACCTATTTTTGCTACCATCAACCTTACCTATATATGCTACCATCCACCTTACCTATTTTTGCTGCTATCCACCTTACCTATTTTTGCTACCATCCAGCTTACCTATTTTTTCTACCATCAACCTTACCTATATTTGCTACCATCCACCTTACCTATTTTTGCTACCACTTACCTTACCTATTTCTGCTGCCATCCACCTTACATATTTTTGCTGCCATCCACCTTACCTATTTTTGCTGGCATTCACCCTACCTATTTTTGCTGGCATTCACCCTACCTATTTTTGCTGCCATCCACCCTACCTATTTTTGGTGCCATTCACCCTACCTATTTATGCTGGCATTTACCCTACCTATTTTGCAGTAACCCACCCTACCTATGTTTGCAGTAACCCACCCTACCTATTTATGCTGGCATCCACACTGCCTATTTTTGCAGTAACCCACACTGTCTAATTTTGCTGCCATCCACCCTACCTATTTTTTCTGCCACCCACACTGTCTATTTTTGCTTCCATCCCACCAAACTATTTATGCTTTCATCCACCCTACCTATGTTTGCTGTCATCCACCCTACCTATGTTTGCTGTCATCCATCCTACCTATTTAAGCTGCCATTCACCCTACCTATTTTTGCAGTAATCCACCCTACCTATTTTTGCTGCCACCCATACTGTCTATTTTTGCTACCATCCACCTTACCTATTTTGCTGCGATCCACCCAGTCTATTTGTGCTACCATCCACCCAGTCTATTTGTGCTACCATCCACCCAGTCTATTTGTGCTACCAGCTACCCAGTCTATTTGTGCTACCATCCACCCAGTCTATTTGTGCTACCATCCACCCAGTCAATTTTTTGCTACCATCAACCCAGTCTATTATTGCTGCCTTTCATCCTGACTATTTTTGCTGACTTGCATTCTGTCTATGTTTTGCTGTCGTACACCCGGTCTTTTTAATGCCATCTACTTTATGTCTTTTTCTTTGCTACCAACTCTGTCTATTTGTGCTGCCTTCAACCCTGTCTAGGTGCCTGGATTCTGCTTATTTGAAGTTCCGTATATTCACAATGTACACAATATCCCTGTGTGTTCAGAAAGTGTCAACAATTTATTCGTGTTTTAAAGATACAACAAACTTCAAAAAGATATTAAAGAGGAAACAAGTCGGTCTTAAAAGTTTAATACAAAAAAATGTAATATTTTTGTTCCTGTGTGTCACAGCTATTAACATTTTGATTTTTTTTTAAAACCTGTATAGCTATTATCATCTGTCTTATAATAAAGACACCGCAACCTGATTCTAGGGCTATTGTCCAGGTTTTTTTTTCAATTTCATGTTACAATTGACTTAATTAGGGCAAACTCAGAACGAAAGGCTCTTTGGAAACCGACCACCTACCAATAAAAAAACAACATGTGGTTTCATCAATACGCCCTCCCAACTCCCCATGCCAGGACTCGCCCCCTTGGGGGCGCTGGTTATTTATTGCAGCCACAAAAGGCTGACGATAATAGTGTTTAAACTTTCAGTGATTTTCAACCTTTTATGGGTGGTAACCCATACTTGTATAAGCCATGTGACCCGCGAACTTCATGAAATTTAAATAAGTCATTTTAAAATTTTTTGTACAAAATAGAGCAAATTTGCATTATAGTTAATATATTTTAGTCGACAGTTGGCGAATCCCAGAAAACCCTTCGCGACCCCTCAACCGCTGGTTGAAACGTTTCGCGGCAATGGCACCAGGTTAAAGAAACAGGCGTATAGCTTTTACCTGAGCTGAGTACACTTCAGTGAATTTTTTTTTAATACGCCAATAGCTTTTATATTTACTTGATGCCTAACACAGGATCCTCAGTCTTTTCGTAACAAAATACATTTTAGAACGGTCCCTCAAATGGTTTTATCTCTTTCACACTAAATACACAATTCAACTATTTTTTATTGCACAAATTATTTTATTTGTATTGCGTCATGGTTGTTAATTAAAAACTATCCTGTTTAGAATTGCTTTAATCTCGAGGACAAAAGCATAGGATAAAAATTGGGTTTCATGACATCAAAATTGACCCAACTACACAAGGTGACAGAGTTACAGGAGTTTAAAACATTACCCTGATCAAACCAGATAATTTTGTACATTTTTTTTATATCTGTTTAAAAGATTATTTAGACAAAGACAGAAAGATTGTATGATTTTTATTAGCTAAAATCTCTATAAAATTTATTCTTTTTTTAAACCAAATTTTACGCTTAAATTGAGCCAAATGAAATATCAATTTTTTTTAATGGAAGTGTGCTTTCCATCTCTCGATGCAACAATGTTCTCCACACATTTGACGACACACATACATGAAAGACTATTTATTAAATTCCGTATATTAACTTCACCATCTGGTCTCTCTGTCTGTAGTGGTTCCGCCCACGGAAAAAATAAAAGTAAAAAATAACCCACTTCCCATACTCTTATCGAGCTGAAATTTTGCACATAGACTTGTTTTACCTAACAATGCATTGTGGAAAAATGTCAGATTGATCAAATGTACCGTAATTAAATGAATGAGTTTTTAGCTTATCTGTATGTATCTCTATGTAACATGTGTAGCCGTCTGCTATAGTTGACCTGCACGGGTCACTGGAGGTTCACTCCAGCCATCCACGCGACATGGGTCTGTCGAGCGGTGCGTATAATATTGAACATAATCAATACTATTAGTTATATCTCATATTTAAGGGATTTACAGTCAAAATCTGTGTTTTTACGTGTTGTTGTTTTTTTTAAATGTGTCAGGTCCTTTCGGTTCAAAAAGCTTTTCGATATATAAAAGTTATCAGAAACAGAAACCGCAAACCTACGACGAGCCCTTCAAGGTTGACCTTCAATTTCAAGATATACCTTTTCTTGAGTACGAGAATTTTTTCTTTGAAATTCATTGAAAATATTTGTACAATTGAAATTGTTTATTAATTTTATATTTATATACATTTTTTGTTTTCGAATTTGGAATCAAAACATTTTGTTCATCTGATTATTTTAATTATAATCATAGCCATAATCATATTCACGATCATAATAGTAATCCCTTAGATTTATTAAAAGTTTGAACATTTTTGTTTTTAAAAATTAAAATTAAAAAAAGCCCATTCCGATTAGCTATGCACCTAAAACAAAGAATGTTTATTTATAGAAATATTCCCGTGACACACAATTCTTACAGTACAACTCTTCACATGTGGCTTATGTGGGATTAATCTCATAGAAATATTCACGTGACACACAATTCTTACAGTACCACTCTTCACATGTGGCTAATGTGGATTAATCATCTCATACTTCCCGGTTAGCAGCCGTTAGCATGGCAACTGTTATCTATCTATCTCTTTGCTCTGTTCAGTCTGATTCATAGGGGGGGGCGAGATGGTGTAACATTTAGTGTAAACATCCTATATAATAAAAGGCTATTTTCTGTGCGGTCATCGATAGCGATTGGCCCCTCAAACTCCTACAGACTGCTACAGCCACTGCTACACTCCTCACTAGAGGAGAAAAATTAAATCTCATTTACATGTTGAACGAAGTTCAAAACGAGTTATTTTTAGTGCTTTTTTTTCCAAGTTGGTGCGCGTTGAGATATGTAGTCAAGAATGGGTTATTTATTATAACTATAATGTATAGTATTTTTGACGTGATACACATGTATGGCCGGTCGAGACGGCGGGTCTCTAGAAAAAAAGTGGTGGATAGGAGGTAGGGTCTCTCGACGGACCGCGGTGTTGGGGGGGGGGAGGTAGGGTCTCTGGACAGACCGCGGTGTTGGGGGTGGGGAGGTAGGATCTCTGGACAGACGGGAGTGGGTAATTTTGTGATGTCCTACCATGAACTTCACAGGCCACCCTACACTTATTCCAGTCCTAGGACGTGCTTTTTTGCTAGTTACCTTAATAACATGATAACTAGTGTCACGCAAAACAACCAGACTGATGTAACGAGAAACACTTACGGCGTACCATTGATTAGATCCCCGGCTCTTCGAAACCATGAAATTGTAAATAAGTGTTTTTAAAAGAGGAAGTGAATCAAATCGAAGTGTATTGAAGAACTTATTGATTTGTTTCAAAAATCGTACCACATTTAGAGGCTGATGGCGAAAACGGGGACTCGAACTGCCGGGATTGCAGCCTAGCCACTGAAACAGTGGGGCACCTGTTGACTTAGTGCCCCCAGTGGTCATAGCAGGGGAGGTTAGGGTGGCGAGAGACTCATATGCTCTGTCATTGTTGTAAGGCACTGCTCATCAGATGAAACAGATTCCCCAGTTGTTAGCCAAAGCTAAACAGCTGATTAGACGTTTCTGGCGAGCTAAATACTGTAAGTAAGGACACCGAAAAGATTGAATTTATCCAAACATCAGAGGCATGGGCGTAGGGAAGGGGGGGCATTTGAGAATTTTTAAAAAAAAATTTATTAAATGCATTAATAAATGTTGTATTTTAACTATTACAGCACTAATTTGTAAGTCTTATTAATTTCTAAGGCTTTTTTCAACCCTTATTTTATACTGAACTTGATTTTAATTGAAAATTGTACCTGTATGGCATTGCCAGTTAAAATAAAAATAAAAGTGGGATTTTTTTTGCCCCCCCCCCTGGAAAAAATCCTAGCGACGCCCATGATCAGAGGAATATGCGCTGTATTGAAATTCAAGTTTATGACAGAGGTAACCAAAAGCCAAAGACTAACTGTACGCCCATTGATTGGTGTTGTATGCTGAATCAGGTTTGTATTTCCAACGCAGTGTTTTAAACTTCTTGGTACAAATATCTTATTTATCTAATTCATTGCAGACGCCTCTGCTATGAAATGTTTTTTTGTGTAAAATTTGACACCCCACAATCACAGATATTATATTTTCCTTGTAAAAATTTCTACGCGGTAATTCTAAACTGCTGCGCGGAATCAGTCAGATATCCCCGCGGCAACGCAGCCGCTCGGCTTTAAGGGATCATTTGTCACAAAGAGTCACTATAATATGCCGAGATTAGCTAACGTGTTTGAAGCACAAACTGCTATGTTGGAACATGTATAATTAAAGAATGCAAGAAAGCATGAAAAAAGTAGAGGAGCCTTAATTAAAAATCTATGTGGCGTCTGCCCTCCCCACTCTACTGCGTGCATAAGAAACCTTTCTGTAATTTAAATACATGGAATCGATTTGCTGCAATTTTAATCGATTTGTTTTGTTTAGCTTACAAGTCGATGTTTGTCCTGTTTCAGTTATTTAGATATATTCGACTCCTATTCCACCGCCAAATAATGAAGGATTGTCAAGAGAAAAAAGTTTTTACTTTATACTTTATTGATATTTCAGCACATATCTTGAAAGCAGTCTCATATTTCATTAAGGAAAACCGGCATATTCCAGCTTGCTCTGTTTGGTGCACTACGTGTACTCAATATTCGCTGCAGCATTTTAGATAACTAGATACGACCCGCGCCACAGCAGACGCCGCAGACTTGCTCATAGATAACGCAAAGAAAGGGGGAAAGAACGGACACAAACATCACCGTGAAGAAATGAGAACAACGCGGGTGAACGTCGGGGACCTCCGACCCAAGCAGGCATTGTTGGTCTCGAGACGTGCGGTTGAGCTACATGCCCCCCCCCCATCCTGCAACACCCTCGCTTGCCAACCATAAACTGTGAACAGTCGACCCTATCGAGGATCATGCGTTATACGTGCATGCTTGAGTCTTGTGCTTGTGGTTGTCCTAATTTCTGGTGAATTATATATGTAGATGAAAATAATCGATAAAGAAAAGGGAGAAATCAAATAAGTTCAATAGAAAATAGACAACGTATTACTGATGAGGTTATAAAGGACAATAACCAAGGAGATAAACTTAAAAATCATTTACCGCTGTGTATTAAGGTAAATAAATGAAAGCGAAGACTTGCATGCGTGGATAATTTCTAGCACTGAGACATATTATTATTATTGTGCGGTCTTCGTTTGTAATATAAACGATTGTTTCTCTACTCTCTCTCTCTCTCTCTCTCTCTCTCTCTCTCTCTCTCTCTCTCTCTCTCCTCTCTCCCTCTCTCTCTCGCTCTCTCTCTCTCTCTCTCTCTCTCTCTCTCTCTCTTTCTCTCTGTCTCTCTCTGTCTCTCTCTCTCTCTTCTCCTTTTCTTTTTTCTCTGTCGAACCTTAATTCGTAAACTGAAGCAATGTTCGTTATCAGAGACACAAAAATAGTTTCAACACTGTTGTTAATAACTAGGATTTTCATGAGCTCATACGTTCGTCAGCCGAGTTACCACGGCAAAACGAAATCCAGAATCCTAATTAAAATGTGTTGTCGTTGTTAATAAAAATTTGAAATACTAGACTTGTTCTAGTATATGAACTAAGAACTTTTGTTCTTAATCTACGGTCACATTGCTATTAAATTATGGTCAAATGCGGTAAAATTATATTTTGTTTACGGTCAAATTACGGTCAGTTTACAAAAAATTGAGGCTAATCTATGGTCTTATAATTTTCATCTTACGTCAAATCACCGTCAACATATACCATCGAAATACGTTCGAATTATGGTCACATCATATCCCAAAATGAAGTGGCTTACTTTCGATGTTTGGAAAATTAATAGAGTAGATATTTATTTTATGGAAAATGACGATGGGTCTCTAAAGCCATATAACATTGTACATTTGAATCATAATAGTACAGCAAAAAAATCATGATTAAAATTATTTTTTACACACTCAGCGAGCCGGAAAGGTTGAGTAATGCTTGGCTGGCGGTCATTCCCAACGTGACAAGTCATTTTAGGCCCCTAAACTAAACTCGAAAGAAACTGAAACATTAAAGCGAAAGACGCGCGTTAATGATAGAGAAAGAAAAGAGGTACCGTCCGAGATACCCTCCTCTGTCCCTCCACCCAACGGTTCACGATCCAGTACACGGAGGTGAATTAGCTGCTAGAGCACACGTTACAATCGGGGGTTCTAAAAATGTTAGAGAAGTGTTTTTGGTATATTCTCTCCTACCTGTTCCTCATCTCTGATTAATGATCTACCAACCAGAAATCTGCAAAGGCCAATGAAAACAAGGGGTAACATTAACTATTTAGTGCCAGAAAAAGAATGTTATTTACACACGTATTGTAAATCAATGAGTTACTCAACTCGCGGGTTGTTAACATCTAGAGCAGTTACTGAGTATGTGTATCGTAGCTTTTTCGGATTTCCCCCCACCCTCCAAAAAAAAAGCCGATTTCTGTTCAAATCTTCTGAAATTTAATATTTTTATATATACATACGTATATAAACGTATTCATTATAGATATGTATATGTAAGTTAAATGTTTTAAACGTTAAAAAAATGGTATTATTTTCAAATTAGCCTATTGTCATCAATAAATATTAATTATACCGGATATGCGCAGATTACGCGTGTATCGTATGTAACGTTCCTAGCTGTGAGACCTGGTGAATTGGTCTTCGCCATGACACAATGAGGACATCAACGTCACATGTAATGTTCCTAGTTGTCAGACCTGGTTAATTGGTCTTCGCCATGACACGATGAGAACATCAACGCCACATGTAATGTTCCTAGTTGTGAGACCTGGTGAATTGGTCTTCGCCATGACACAATGAGGACATCAACGCCACATGTAATGTTCCTAGTTGTGAGACCTGGTTAATTGGTCTTCGCCATGACACAATGAGAACATCAACGCCACATGTAATGTTCCTAGTTGTGAGACCTGGTGAATTGGTCTTCGCCATGACACGATGAGGACATCAACGCCACATGTAATGTTCCTAGTTGTGGGACCTCATGAATCGGTCTTCGCCATGACACGATGAGGACATCAACGCCACATTTAGAACCACTGATCCAAATGCAAAAATAATTCCCTTGTTTGGTTCCAGTGTACGACGAGTGCATGTTGTTATAGACGGTCTTATCAACAACCATCTCCCCTCTCCTCCCTCCCGAAACCGGTAAAATATTCCAGGTGAGGTGTCAAGAGGACCCGATGAAACATAACCTGGAGTTGGACTTAATTTGCCAAAGCAGTCGTGGGTGGTTGGCCGTGTGGTTGACAGAAGAATTAAGTGGTTGTGTTATAGGACACGATGCGTAAGTTACAAATCCATAGTTTCGATATTAAATTGTATACATACATATTGAGAAACGATTCAGTTACATTCATGGTAATTCAGATTCCAGGAAAGAGAGCCTGTATTATTTTTTTGCTTGTTTGGGAGAATAATTTTGCACTTCGGTATTTCGAATTATTAATTTTAATTTATTTTTTTTATTGAAGATCGTTTGTTTTCCATCAAATATAAACAAAATAAATAAAAATTAACGAAGTACTCATATTTTGGGGATTTCAGTAGCATACTGTGTCTAAAGCTGTCTCTCGTTATGTGATAATTGATATAAATAATTGAATTCATTGCTCTACTGAGTTTACCGTGAGGTCAAATTTTCATAATTTATAGCAGTTTATATATGAGAAAAACTAAATAAATTTAAAAAGACAATATTTAAATAAACAATTATATAGGTAACATTTTGGTCAAGCAATGTAGAAAATGAAATATATTTTTTAATATTAAAATATACACTTCTTACAAATAGTAAAGTTTGACTTTTCCAAAAATGTAATGAAATGGTAAATCTATTTACACCTCGAAAATGCAGAAATTTACTGCAAAGTCTCGAAGTACCCCTAATTTAATACACATTAATGGGAGATATCAGAACTGAAATCCATCATTGAATTAATATAATATTAAAATACACCAACAAACACACACTCACACACACACACATACACAAATAACGGTAAACTCAGTAGTTCAACAAGGCACTGTCATAAGCCCCAAAATCTTCATAATTTATATAAATGAAATACCCTACAGTATCGCTCTAGGAACACAAGTTAGTTTCTTTGTAGATGGATGGCATTATCTATATAACATTTAAGTCAGAGCAAGATAGCGCAATCTCAAAAAATGACCCAGATAAATAACAAAAATTGGAAAAGGATTGGATTATGTCTTTCCATTCAGTAATGTGTGAACTGTTCGAGTATTTAAGAAAAGAAACAAATGCATACTATTTCATTCATGGAAAAAAACTAATCCAAACTAAAAATATAATTTATCATGGAATCCCAAAGGCAATAAATTAATTTTAAAATTCAAACAAAACTTCTAAGAAAATTTTATAGATATAAAAACGAATTTAAAACTAGAATGATATCTTACTTTTGAGAGTCCTGTACTCGAATATCTATTCTCTGTATAAGACTCATCCACCAAAGACAACAAAAATAAACTAGAACAAACTCAAAAAAGAGCTGCAAGAGTAATTGCTAGAGTATATTCAAAATTGACAAGAGCAACATCAGTAGAGGAAACAGTGTATCAAATAAAAAGAAACAAATATATACAATTTATTTATGCTAATCCAAACATAGGATACAAAATACGTTTGTGTAACATTATAAACAATTTTCATGTGATCTAGATGATAATGAAGTAATTAAATATAGCACACACACACACATCTTTGAGTTTTTTAAATACAAAATTTAACAAGTGTAAAAAGAACATAACTAAAAACCTATTATCTACTGGACAGACCTTATAGATATGACTTCTGAATGGGAATCATCTTTCAGAAAAAACATTGACAAACTATAGCACTTTCAAAAGGGGCAGAAATATTCTCAATGCATGTGCATTTTTAAAATTGACAAGATGGAAATAGCTTGTTTAATCAATAAACATAGTAATACTATAGGATAGAAGAACAAAGAGAGAATTATTAATACTTCATAAGTCATTTAATTTTAACTTTGAAATACGCCAAAACAATAACCTAAAATAACATTAAGATAGGCATAGGGATCAAAGAAAAACTTGTCTTTTTCAATGTGTAAATCTAGAATGTACAAATCCTTCATCGATTTTGGATGTTGAAAGTGTTTTCTGACAAACCTACATACTTTTGACGTTTGACGACTAATAAATTTTTGCAAGACTAGATACAAACAAGGGAAGAGTATTGGACTTAAAAATATTTTGTAAAGAATACTCATTTGCAAAACATAAGATAAGATAATTTTAAAAATGTTAACTCTGCTAAAAATATCACTGTTCTATTTCCAAAGTGTGCGAAACTCATGTCACTTGTATATTGATATTTTTTTTCAAGAATAATAATGTGCATTTAAGACTTTAAAAATAATTTTAAAAACTTAAAACAAAAAAACAAAAAAGCAAAAGAAACAATTAGGTTTTTTCGATTAGACATAGGTGCCGCTAACAACGGTAGAAAGTGTTCTTCTCTATCAAGAAGAAATTGCTTTGTAAAATAGAAAAAGTTCCTCTATTTTAAATAAGTGTGTACCAGATTCAATTTTTTTTAATCCAGCCGGATCCGGATTTGCGTGATTTATGAAGTGAGATCTGGCCGGAGCGCGGAGCCGGATTTACAAATATAAAACAAAATAACGTACTACATAACTTGTTTTTGGTGGGTGGTGTCACTCGACTGCTCATTAATGCAGTTCATTACTATAGACGTGACAAGGATGACATATGCTCATATTAAATCATTGAAATGTAAAATAGTTCCAATAGAATAAATAATATTAAGTTCCAAAAGTTCAAGATGAAACATAATACATAAGAACATAATGCTAATTTAGTAATTTTAATTTTTAGTTTTCAGTTTTTGTTTTTAGTTTTCAAATCGTTTTCAGTTGACCAATTGGCAGCTCAGTACCAACTCGCAACAACAGTGACAGCTTATAGTTATTGCGTGAAGTGTTCACTGAATGGTAGCAACTGCTCTAGTCACACTCTTAAATATCTCGCGGTGTGAATTCATTAATACATGCTACGCATGCGCGAATCAATGTGTCCTATAAAGTACATTGGTCCGTGTGCAAACTAAAAAATCTCGTGTGTAAAGTTGCACAGAAACGCATTCTTGTGCTATATTTGACAAAATTTACAGCGCGGAAATTCTAAGCTGCTGCTTGGCGTCGGTCAGCTATCTTCGCGACCGCGCAGCTTAAAGGGAATATTGTGCAGCGCGATGTGTCATTTTGACTCATACGGGCCGTCCATAAATGACGTCACGTACCTAAGGGGGAGCTGGGTCGCACATGTGTGATGACGTATGACGATTGCTTTCAATTTATTTATAAAAGTTTAACTGGCTTCTCGCGTGTTACGACGGTATTAGAGTGCAGCCTTACACTTAACTAAATACATACTTAAATGACAATAAAGTGATTTGAAAAATGCTCATTTTCAAATAAGAAATATCTACGGCTTTTATGGGTGTGGGGTAGGGGCAAAACTTTCTGACATCATATTTGAGGATGAGGCTAACTTTTTGTGACGACGTGTAGCGAGGGGGAGGGGGGATCGGTCAAAATCGCGTGACGTAATTTATGGACCCCATATAAGTTCTAGCACGCGGGTCGTATTCTAAACAAAGGACGTATAGCAAGCAACATATTTTGTAATAAAATGAACACACAAAAAACTGTTTTTAAAAAGATGAGGACCAGCTGCAGTGAGGAATGTAGAATCTCGCATGAAAAAGCAGAAAATAATTTGTTAGTCAAAAACTAAGTAGTCACACAGGGGGGCTCAGAACTCTAAGTTTTATTGATATTTATTGTGATCGATTTAAGGATTTCATGTGAGATATAAAATTTTATCAACTAACACAAAAGTGAAAATTACAGCACTCTAGCAGGTCAGAAAACGTTGTTACGAGCGTTTTGAAAAAGTCGACGACATATACAGATCCTGACGACATATACAGATCCTGACGACATATACAGATCCGGAAGTGTGCACGAGTTAATAGGATAGGGGCCTCAAAAATGGTCAAATTCCAGATTTACCGGAGCCGGAGCGAAATCCAGTACAACCCTAATTTTAAATGTTCTAATTTATTTATAAAACAAAACTTGTAATCTTATCTAAATACTAAATAACGTGTAAAATTCATAAAGTTTCTTTTTATAGAGAAATGTTCTACATCAGTGGTCCCCAATTCCTGAGCCGCGGACAGGTACCGGCCATGGAACAAATGGTACCGGGCCGCAAAAGGAACATTACAGTATTTACATTTTCTTTAGAGTAGTGTTGTTTTTGTCTCTGGATTGTACGTCTTTCCATACCAGAGGCACTAGCTTGTAACCCGTTTTGGCGGCACACCGTCAAACGAACATCAATGATACATACGAGCAGTTTGGAACAAACGCCTACAATTAATTTTTGCGCTCTTATGTCGGCGCTCTCTTATCGGTGCTCTTATGTCGGCGCTCTTATGTATTGCGTTTTGCACTTGACAATGAATCTACGCATTGCATCATTCACAGGGAAATGACCAGCCGAAAAATGTCTCCAAAATTAAAAAGTGTATTAGTTGATGTCGTTAAAGTTATTAAGCACATCATTGCACACGCCCTTAACTCACGCCTTTTTGAGTAACTTAGTAAGGAGAATGACGCAGCGTACATTTGTCTTATTTTCTAAACAGAAATAAGATGTTTATCCGGAGGAAGACATCATCATCAGAGTATTTGAATTAGGAGAACATTTGCAAAGAGTTCTCTCAGAAAAAGAAGTCATCGCTGGAAGCACATTTCAGTGACAAGGTATGGGTCGCAAAGTTTTCTTACCTGTGTGACGCATTTAGCCAGCTCAATGCTGTTTCTTCAGGGAAAATGACAACTGTTTTCAAGTTGGCTGAAAAAGTAGTTGCGTTTAAAGCCAAACAGTTGTTTTGGGGACGACGTGTGAACAGATGCATTTTGGATTTGTTTCAATCATTAGTGGGCATTCTAGCGACATTGAGCCTGGATATTGTCCTAGTTGGTGCACGATCACCTGTCTTTGCTTTTAAAAAAGTTTGTGCGCTACTTCTCAACCACAGAAGACCCACGAACTGGTATGGTATGGATCCATGACCAATCTGTCAAAAGACCAGGCGAATCTTGAATGTCTGTAAAAGAATAATTTCAACTACTCGAGATTGCAATTGATGGCGGCCTTTAAACTACCTTCCAGAAAACCAAATTTTCCAGTCTCCTGGATTAAAGTCAAGGCGGAATATCCTGAGATTTCCACCATATCAATTAAATTATTTCCGACATCTCATATTTTTTCCGAAACGGGGTTTCTGTAGTGACTGGACATAGGCAGCACGCTTCGGGTGTCATTGTCTCCAATAGCCACACAACTTCGAGTGTCATTGTCTCTATAGCCACACGACTTCGGGTGTCATTGTCTCCTATAGCCACACAACTTCGGGTGTCATTGTTTACTGTTGCCACCAGATGGAACCGTCTCGTTGTAAAGGAACAAGCTCAGGGTTCTCATTGATTTATTGTTATAGCAAGTTAAAATATTAAAACATTTTCAATTCGTTTTTGGTGAAATTTTATTTTATTTTTAAAGGCACCTTAAGTACAATTAAATTAAAACTATTAAATATAAAACAATCTAATATACATGCATAAACAATTACCGCCACCGCCCCCAAACCCCCCCCCCTACCGCCAGTGGGCCGCAGTAAAATTATCAAACTTTGACCAGTCCACGGCGATAAATAGGTTGGGGACCACTGGTCTACATTGATTGGAATTTTTGTATTCAACTTTTTATTTTTTTATATTTTTTAAGAAAAAAGAAGACACATTATTTCTGTGAAAAGAATGGTCTGCCATGTGCAAAGTGAGAGATCCTTGATTAACAGCGAAATGTTCCCCGAAGGGACGTATGTTAGAAATACGTAAGGGGGCATTGTGCTTATTGGAAATAATTAAGAAATAAAAAGAGTGAGATGGCTAACTGAAAATGAGCCCTAAAATAGATTTCTTAAGGCCATACGTCTTTAAAATTAAATACCGAGAACCTTGCGATATACAATGTTTTTGTTTGAGTTGATGATAACGGTTCCATACACGGGTTAGACTGTGTGTGTCGACCAACCTCAAGTCTGACTCCATCTTTATACAGCATTAACAAAAAACAGAGCCATCTTTTAAACACAATATGTTTCTTTCTTTCTTTTTTTTTAATTTTATTTTTATTTTAATTTTTTTAAAGCTTGTAACAAATGTCTTTTCTAAACCGTTTTAATAATGTGTTCAAAATGTGTAGAATTAATAGTTTCGTTTGTTATATAACAGGATCATTAACGTATTTCAGATCGGGTGTCATGGAACAAACAGAAAACTTTTGTATTATTGCTCGTCTTCTGTGTTGCTCTAGTTGTCATCGAAAGGTTGAAAAACTCCGGGACAGGTATAATTATAGATATCTTTTCGGGCTCAGAGAATGGGACGGCATGTGTATTTCCAAAAATATATCCGTTCAAACCGGAAGTTATGGCGATGTCCGGTTTAGACATCGAAAAAGTTAAATGTGAAGGTTACATGTCTGACCTGACCTACATCAAGGGGCAATGGCTAGAGGTCAACAAAACAAGGATCGATAAAACTGGAGATTTTAAGTTCTGTAAATATAGGGAAATTTTAAGCCACCCTTCAGGAGACATGACGATGACGACCGGGAAGTGGAGCGACCCCTTCGATTCTCAAACACCACTTAGTGACAAAACTGAATTTCTAGTCGTTGAGTGTGAGAATAGCAAGTCAGAGGTGATCTCTAAAACGTACCACGCCCTCATTCCCAAACATCAGGAGTTGGCAGAGGACCTGTCCTCCAAGCTCAAGAAACGGAACGCGGTGTACAATCCTAAAGAAACGTTGAACGTTGTCATGATAGGAATGGATGGCGTCCCTCGCAACCACTTCATGCGGGCCATGAACAAAACATACAAGTTTCTGATGGAAGAACTCAGCTCATTCGATATGAGCATGCACACGCAGGTGGCCATAAACACGTACCCTAATTTTATAACCCTCTTGACCGGAAGTTATGACCGCGAAATAAAATCCTGGTGGGGCGGTACTAAGAGTTTGGACAATTACAAGTTTATCTGGAGGGACTTCGCGTCTGCTGGATATAGAACGTTATACACTGAGGACCAACCCACGCTCGGGGCTTTTTATTTAGAGCGCAAAGGGTTCAAGTCCCCACCAACACATTACAACAGTCGCCCTATCAGTTTGGCCATGGAGGAAGACAAGGTCATCTGGAAAGCTGGCCATCACTGCTTAGGCAACCAGCCGGAGGTCACGTTTTATTACGACTACGTGAAAAAATATTTAGAAACGTTCCGAGGCCATCCGCTTTTCGCTTTTTACTTTCAGACGAGGACATCACACGACAACGTTACGACAACCAAGATGGCGGACGAGCACACGTACGAGTTCTATAAATATCTTCATGACAGCGGACATCTAAATAAAACTTTGCTGATTTCGTTCTCGGATCACGGTATCAGGTGGGGGCCTATAAGATCAACATTCAATGGCCCGGTAGAGAGTAGAGCCCCTTACGCCATTTATACCTTCCCTAAGTGGTTCCTAAACAAGTACCCGGATGTTGTCACAAATTTCAAAACAAACACAGGACGGCTCACGACCCACTTCGACACACATGCAACGTTACAAGATCTCATCTATTTCAAGTCAGACCGTGCGAGTCCCTTAATTCCTGGAGTTCACGGGGCGTCATTATTCAGAGAACTACCGAATTCTAGAGATTGCGCAGACATTCCTATCCCAATGGAGTTTTGTATATGTGGCCAAAGTAAAATAGAAGAAATTTAAAATTCGTTGGTTTTAAGTCAGGGTATGATGGATCTTGTGGTCATGGCAATTAATTCTAAAACCGATAAAAATATATGCGCAAACTTGCAGCTGGCAGAAATCGTTCAGGTGGCACACATCAAACTCACGAATGTGAATAAGAAGGACCTCAGGGTATTTAAAATTAAATTCATAACTTCGCCAGGTGGCGCCCTGTACGAAGGAACGGTAACTACGAAGAAGTGTGAAGATTCAGATCTGATTTACTATTTCGAAATTTGAAATCCGGCAAACACAATGACAACACTCTTTCAGTGACAGTTAGTCAAACAATTGACAGGTTGAACTTCTATAAGGGCCAGGCGGACTGCGAGGATGACGTCACACTGAAGGCTTATTGCTACTGTCAGAATCTAGTCAGCAGAGAAACATTTAACTTTTAAACGCACACATCTCTAGTTGATGTACTAGAAATATCAGTTACAGGTATGCTGAATGTAAAAGAATAGAATGGTCAATTAAAGATCATGAACTACTAGATCCTTATATCTTACGTTCCGAATTCAGATTGTGTATGGCTACTCCATATGCCACGTTCCTAATTCATATTTTTATTTATAAAATGCGATTACTCTATTGTTTTAAAACTGTACTGCCTATGTGCGTGTGTTCGGTTCTTATGAGCCAAACATTTCAAAAGATTATTTTCCCTTCGCTTTACTCATTTATTATATAAAAGTGTATTAAATATACTATACTATGTTGTGCATATTTATTTCTTTACAGAAATCATTAAATATTTTTGTATTTGTAATATTCACGTAAGTCTTAACCCTTTAGTTTTATTCTGTTTTACTCTATGTTATAATTTAAGCGTCGACATAACTTCTGTTATTTATACCAAACGTTTTTTATACTTGTTGGTGTGTGAGTGTGTGAGTGTACGTGCGTGCGTGCGTGAGTGCGTGCGTGAATGCGTGCATGTGTGTGTGTGAGTGTGTGTTTGTTTGTTTGTTTTTTGTGCGTTTGTGTTTGTGATTGTGCGTTTTTCATATTTTATACGAGGGCAAAAAAAATTTGATCATATTTCTGTGGCATTGTCTTACGAGGTGTAATAAAAAATAATAAAAAAGAACAATTTTATGTTTGCCTTTTTCTTTATTTTGTGATAACATCGTAATTTTGTTGTTTTTTTTTAATACAATTTTCAATACAAGATTAAGTTAAAATCAGTCGATACCTCTTACAAGGACTAACGCAACCAAATCTTAACGTTACGGATATAAAAAAAACAACAACACTCCACACAAAATAACAATACAGTGGGGCCCACTTAACTCGAGCCCTGGTTAACTCGCCAGCTCTATTAAGTCGACGTTGTTGGTTTTTTTTGGAACCGCCAAATTCTCTCTTTGTCTTTGCATTTTTTCAGCAATTTATTCGATTTTTTAAAGTAGCCAAGCCCTTATATTTCGAGCACAAAAGAGTGCCAAATTTGCATCTTAACGTTGGTTAGCCCGATCCCCGTCTGTTCGCCTAGCAATGAATTTTGGCATTTTTAGTTCAAAACAGTGTTGACATCTCGCTTTCTTCGAGACTTCCGGCTATTGTGTGATTCTACGAGATTTCAATAAAAATTATCGGATGTTTTTACTTGTAATTTGATTCCGTTAGATTTAATATGTATTCATCAGAAGTACTCGAAATAGCGATAGCGGTAGTTAATCCGTCATTACTTCGCTGTGCATTTTATATTATTATTAAACTTAATTCATTTTCTGATGCATTAATCATTTTATTTTTTAAGATAAACGAATATCTTTAGAAAAGAAAATAAAGGTTTGTATCGAATCGAGAATCGAAGGTGGTTTTTACATTTTATATAATTAAATAAAAAATTATTATTATTCTTTTAAAAGATTGTTGTTGCTTTGTTACCAGTAAGATACGTGACTGTGACTAACACGCGCGTGACGCAGAAATCAAATCATTTTCTTAATATTCTAGTAGATATATAATATACACGGCATCACTGTTGTTGGTCGAATTCTGATAAGGTCAAGGCCGCATTTGTTACTATTTATATTACAAGTTAAACGTATCATTTGATTGAAGGAGGAAATTCGAGTGTGGTCTCATAGTGACAGATATCCTGCACGTAAGCATTAAACTTAAAATTACCATATTGATATGTTACTTTTTTTTTAATTCGCCGATTCGACGGGCATTGCAAACACGCGCCATGAGGCGAGGCGAAAAATTTGACCTTTAACGCATGCGCAGACAATTATAAACTGGTAACTTTTTTTTTATTAAATTGAATCGAAACATGACCACAGAGACGTAATCAAAGTCATTTTACTTTTACTTAGGCAAATATATATCTTATCTTATCTGTTTACAGACGCTCCTTCTATACAGAAGATTATTGCGTCCTACGCTTATCTATGGTTTGTGTTTAGTCCTGCATTTTTATTAGAGATTTAAATGTTGATAAAGTGTTGGTTTTCCTGGATTCTTCAGGCAACCCATTCCACGCCCGAATTCCGGACGGGAAGAAGGAAAACTTGTATGTGTTTGTTCTTGCATACGGAATAAGAAAGGTGTTTTTATCCTTATGTCTATCTGAGGGTTGTATTAAGTTATCTTTGTGTTGTATTTCTAAATTAGAATTAATTGCTTTATGTATGATTACTACTTTGCTCTGTGTTCTTCTATCCTCTAGTGTTTCAAGGTTTAATGATTTAACTAATGGTGTTACTCTTGTCAGTTTCGAATATTCTCCAGCAATGAATCTGGCAGCTCTTTTTTGAATTTGTTCTAGTTTATCAATGTTTTCTTTGGTGGATGGGTCCCATACAGAAGATGCATATTCTAGTGCAGGTCTCACCAAAGTGAGGTAGCATTTTAGTTTTATAACCCTATTACATTTGTTAAAGTTCCTTTTTATAAAGCCCAAGGTTTTGTTTGATTTTTTAATAACTTCATTGACATGGGGATTCCATGATAGTTTCTCATTTATTAAGACTCCTAAGTATATATATATATAAAATCCCGACTAATCATAACTTTTCCCGACTATTTCCCAACTTTCAAGTACCCGGGAAAATTATTTTTAGAGAATTCCCGACTGAGTGGGAACCCTGGGTTATATTTAAATTATTTAAATTGATTGCAGTCTCACACCCATTACGTTATATTTAAACGGTCTTTAAAAATGAACGGTCTTAACCTTAGGAATGAGTGTAGAAATATTAGGGTCACGATATTCCGATATGATTCCGAATTCCGATTAAATCATAAAATCGTCCCATCACTAATTAACGCACATCATGTATATAATTATAAAGAAATTTCAAGCGCATGTTAATATTTTGCCGCCATATTGGTTTTCGTTTAACTCTGTGATCGGTTATCTCGGCGCCATTTTTCATACCCCGAGGCCGTCGACTTAAGCGGGCCCCACTGTACATACATTTTTTAGGTCCAAGTGGCCCACAATCTAGAGTGTAATTTTTTCTAAATTCTGAAAGGCTATATGAATGCCTTCTTATAAATATTTTATCTTGTTTTCATTTCTCAAACAGCTCTTACTGCTCATCAAAACGCTTCGTTTTCAATTCATGCCACTAACTTCTATGAGATTTTAATGTTGTTTGTGTGTGTGTGTGTGTCTGTGTGTGTGTGTGTTTTAAAACTATTAACTATCAAATCTAACCTGAATAAATAATATTTTTCTTTGAATAAATTTTCCTTAGCCTTTGCTGCAGAGTATGAACAAATGAACCTACATGTGGAAGAAAGTCAGTAGCCCCGAGCCTAGTGCTCTTCATGGATCTAGCCTGAAAAAAAACGCCTAGGCCACCCAGCCCCCTCCCCCAAACTGACCTAGCAGCTGTGAGACCCCCCACCCCCCTCCCGTAACGGTCGCTTCACAACGGCCACCTGGGCATCCAGGACATGGTCGAAAATGCCCCCCACTAAAAGTCACCTCACAAGGAGGGGTGGAATTTCCCTAATTCGACTCGATACATCTTCGATGCAACCAAAGCAAAGCATACGAGTCTCTATTTTAAGGACTTCAAGGCAGGATTTAAAAGCCACCTTGCATACAACATTTAGCACAACAACACCCCACATACATTAATATGAACAGCTATATGTTTTTTAATGAAGTGGCTCACCACACATTTTGCATCTTTTTCTGTGTTTTATATGTATAATTGCTATTTTAATCAAATACACGGATATATTAAACAAGTGTACTTAATTTTTAAACCAATCTGTTTATAATTATATGAATGGTAATCGGTGTATCAAAACAAAGGTAGACAATTGTTAATTAAGAATATTTCTATGTATAAAATCATTATTTTCTCCCTTAACTTTTACCATTAAAATTTCTTCTTTTTTTCGATTCCCTCCCTTTGTCTTTGGTGCGCGTTTTTTGTTGTTTTAAATAGAATTTATTTACACACATATATATGAAATAAATAAATATATTTCAGTTTTTTTTAATTGCATTTGTTGCCTGAAAGCCGTGTAGAAATTACTCTGAAAATGTAGCGAAAGAGAGAGAAATATTAAATCTCATTTCAACATTGAAAAGTATTAGGCGGACGTTCGAAAAGAGTTATTTTTGGTGCAGTAATTTTTTTTTCAAGGCTATTTTTTAAGCAGTGCGCTTTCTTAAAACTAGCGTTACCAACGGACATACATAGCAAATTATATATTTTTATTATATATACGAATATATGTGTAATTAGAAAACCTCCAAGCTTAGGCTGCGCACTAGATAAGTTTGCATTAATAATCTAATATATAAAGATGAAAGTTTGTGTGTTTGTTTGTTTGTGTGTTTGTTTGTTACCAATGGAAATCCACACCGTTGGACCCAGGATGCTGAAATTTTGCATGGGGCTCTCATTCGACCCTAGACAGGTCGTAGGCTATGTTTCAACCCCAGGTGACCACCCCTAGGGTAAGGGGGCCCATAATCAGAAAATGTAGAGCCAAATAAAGACAAAATAAATTCTCATTTCGATATTGAACAGCTTCATGCGGGCATTCAAAATGAGTTCATTTTGGTGCGTTATTTTTTACAATACTTTATTTTTAGCTGTGCGCTTTCAAAAATCTTTTATTGTCAAATTACGGTGCGCACCTTTTCGTGTACGCATCTAAAAGTGAGCAGTGTAATTTTATTATAATAACATTCATATTTGTTTTGGCCTTGCGGTACAAAACAGTGGCCTTTTATACAAATACTTTCTTGATATTATAGATCTGTTAACACTATTTCATTACATTTGTCACACGATGTATGGTATTTATTTTTAAATTAAGAGTTTTATTATGTTGTTTCTAATGACTCAAATTTTAATTTAAACAAATACTAATTATGTGAGGGTATTTTATGTGGAAAGAAATTGCCCAAGTCAAAAAAGCTTAATCGTAATTTAGAGGAACTATACGTTTGTTTTTCTTAAAATTTGTTGCGTGTTCTATATTAATTTTTCTTGCTTATTTTACTTGCTCAATCCCTTAAATTTAATTATTAAAGTTAATCATCAATGAATATTACATGCATATAAAAGCCTACGACCAATGCTGTGTTTTTTTTATTACATAAGCTCTATAAATTTACAATTTAAACCTTTCTACCGGACTTATAAACATAAGCATATTAAACTCAATACAAGTGAACCTATAAGCAATTAATTAAGTTGGGCGGCGAATTGAATATGCCATGGTCATTACGCTGTTGCGGAATAACAAAAGCCATTTTAAAAATAGATGTTTAGTCAAACATAGCATCTTTTTTTCCTATTTCGTAAATAATTTATTTATTTTTCAGAAACTAAATCTGGTGTTTGAAATATAATTTACAAACTATGATGTCCCATTGGGAAACATGGTCCAAAACATACTTGAATTCATTTTTTAAAATTATACCTATTACATAAAAGCCGTAAATTTAAATCGTAAAACATAGAGACAAATATATAAAAGCATTATATATCATTTCCATATTAAAACACTAATAAATAAAGACTATAAACAAGTATAAAATTTATTTTTGGAGCAGTACTGCATTACAAGACTTCATTTTAAGCGACCGCCTTTAAATTAACTTTAATTGACTAAAAATTGACTATAATTTTTTCACTTTTGTCCCTTTCTACAAAACGGTCCCATTTAGCGATGGATTCCAAAATCTTATATGTTGCTGTTTCACCAAGGGATTCAATTCTTTTTTGATTCCCGTTTTCAGATAAGACATTATATTTTGTAAAAAAAAATTCCTGTTTTTGTTTCTGGAAATTAGATAAAGGGCGATTTTTACTCATTACTTTTAGTTCAGAGTTCAGTCGTGCTTAATTGTTTTTAGTATGATTCGTAAATTTTACAGACTTTTAGTCAAATGGGAAGTTGGACCATTAGTGAGAGGGGGCTTAGGCTTTTATTAGTATAGAAAAGGGGAGGGCACTAAATGAAGTTAATCAAGAGAAATACAAAAAAATAAGAAGAAAGTAAATCGTTGCATACACATACATACTTAACAAATAACTATTTGAATATTTTCAACAACATAATAAAACTTGCTCATTACTATAAACTTACTTATTAAAGTTAAGAATCAATGATCTTGACATGCATATAAAGGCCTAGGACCTATGTTGTCATTTCATGTTTACATAATTTTATGTTTACATAAGCTAAACAAATTAACTATTTAAACTTTAGCTAACGAACTTATTAAGAAAGTCATTAAACTTAACACAAGTGAACCTAAAGATCACTAATTCCGTGTAGTTAGAAGCATAAAACTCTGGGTGGTTATTAAGTACACTTCCGTGGTGGTAACGAGCAAAAAAAATATTTAAATATCAATTTTCATATAGCCCATATAATGAAAAAAACGTCTTTGTGCCCCCGGCCCCCATGACTGAATTGCAACTTTTTTACGCAAATGATCGTCGTGAGAGGCTACTCAACAACTTCCCAAAGTTTCATGCTTCTACCTACACGCGAAGTTGAAGAATTCAATTAGTGATGAGTCAGTTTTTTATATAAGAAAAAAACTACATAGCCTATGACCTGTCCCGGGTCAAATGACGGTCCCATGCAAAATTTCAGCACCTAGGTCCAACGGTGTGGCATTCTATGAGTAACAAAACAAACAAAAGAAACAAACAAACAAACTTTCATCTTTATATATTAGATGGGGTTTTTCCGCTTTGGGAATGTCAATGTTTGACTGTTGCACAGTGCGCACTATTTTGACACATGCTTGGTGTGACGTAGTTTGGTGTGGGATGACGTCAATAGAGAGATATGCTAGAGGGACGATTTTGTAGCGGAGAGCACGCACAGTGTTGTTATTATTTTGCCTTGAAGGATTTCTTTGTTCAATTAAAATATTGATTCTTCTGATGGTGTTTTTACTTATTGAGTTGAAGCCTTGTGAGTCATAAAAATCATTAGAACTTGACATTCTTAAGAAGAACAAATGAAATTAATCTCTTTAGAATGTGTTTTTTAAGATTTTACAATAACTAACCCTACCTAACCAAACTTGAAGTAGTAAACAAGTTTATATATTAGCTTATCTAATACCTTTCAGCCATTTAGTGGTGCTAATAGAATAAATTAAATTCATCTGTTCATTGATGTTAAGAAGGATGAATTAAATACATATATTTATTGATCTTGTGAAGGTTAAATTAAATAAATCTCTTCTGAATATTTTTTTTTGGATCTTATAATCAATACAAAATATCACTAAACAAATTATATATCCAAAACTTAAATTAACACTTCACCTGTTTTACAAATGTCTAAACACAATTGATGTGTCCGAATTAAACAAATAGTCATGGGGTAGCAAAATTTAAACTAATTTAATAATTTACTTATAAGTTACTTATTTATCTAAGTTACTTATAAGTTTATTGATGCTAAAAGGGGGGGGGGAAACCTTCAGTATGGTATTTAAGAAGAAAGTTTAACAAAGGGAAATACTTAAAAGCAGTTGTACAATAAAACAATATATAAGCTATTATGTTCCAATCTTTCTTCAGAGAAATCATGCCCCCAAAAAGAAAAACTCAATTAGGTCGTGTTTCTAAAACGGCAAAGAAGCAAGCCTTACATAGAGAAAATGAAATGAATGAACAAACACAGGCAAGACTTGATGATAAGAGAGAAAGAGTTTCAATCAGAAGAGCTAATGAAACCAGTGAACAAACACAGGCAAGACTTGATGATGAGAGAGAAAGAGTTTCAATCAGAAGAGCTAATGAAACCAGTGAACAAACACAGGCAAGACTTGATGATGAGAGAGAAAGAGTTTCAATCAGAAGAGCTAATGAAACCAGTGAACAAACACAGGCAAGACTTGATGATGAGAGAGAAAGAGTTTCAATCAGAAGAGCTAATGAAACCAATAAACAAACACAGGCAAGACTTGATGAAAAAAGAGTCAGATCTTCAATGAGAAGAGCAAATGAAACAAATAAACAAACCCAAATAAGACTTGCAGACCAGAGAAATGGAAATTTAAACAGAAGAAGAAATGAAATGCAGCAAGACCTAAAAGGTGCTGCTCATCAATATGACCCAGATATTCCATACCATCAACATGAAAAGGTCAACATTGGTGAGATGAACTTGATCTGCAAGCATTGCAGTGCATTTAAATGGAAAGATGAGCACCCTGGAATGTGCTGTTCAAATGGCAAAGTTAAACTAGAGACTCTGCAACATCCACCTGAGCCACTTGATCATTTGCTTCAAGGTGTATCTCAAACGTCTAAACGCTTCCTAGCCAACATCAGAAAATACAACTCATGCTTTCAAATGACATCTTTTGGTGCCAGCAAAGAAATTCGTGAACAAGGATTCATGCCAACATTTAAAGTTCAAGGCCAAATTTATCACAGGGCTGGATCTCTGCTGCCAGCTGAAGGCGAACCTCAGTTTCTGCAGATCTATTTCATGGGAGACCAAGCTAGAGAAGTCCAACAAAGATGTGCAAACTTTCCAGACTTGCAACAAAATGTTGTTTTGGAGTTGCAAGAACTCCTACATGCAAACAATGCCTACCTTCAAATTTTCAAGACAGCTCTAGAAAGAATGCCAACTGATGAATACAAAGTTGTGATACGAGCTGACAAAGCACCAAGACATGAACACCAAAGGCGGTTCAATGTACCAACATTTGATGAAGTGGCCATTGTCATGGTAGGAAATGAATTTGACAGACGTGATATTGTCCTTCAAAAGCGAAACAACCTTCTCCAAAGAGTTGCAGAAACTCATCGCTCTTATGATGCTCTGCAATACCCCCTAATGTTTTGGCAAGGTGAAGATGGGTACTCCTTTGGCATTCCTCAGACAAACCCAGACACGGGAAACAATGTTTTGGGTAAAAAGGTTACAGCAATGGACTTTAATGCATATCGAATCATGATTCGCAGTGGTGAAGATAACCATCTCTTGAAATTTAGACAGCTGTTCCATCAATTCATCGTAGATATGTACGCGAAAATTGAAAGTGAACGCTTGCTCTACATCCGTCTAAATCAAAAGAAGCTGAGAGTTGAAGACTACATTCACCTCAGAGATGCCATTGCAAATGATGCCAATCCAAATGATCTGGGGAAAATGGTTATCTTGCCAGCAACATTTACAGGAAGTCCAAGACACATGCATGAGTACACTCAAGATGCTATGACTTATGTCAGAAATCATGGAAGGCCAGATTTGTTTATCACCTTTACATGCAATCCACTATGGCAAGAAATTCAGGCTCATCTTTTACCTGGCCAATCAGCAGTGGATCGACATGATTTGGTTGCTAGAGTCTTCAAACGAAAACTATCAAAATTAATGGGAGTCATTACAAAAAGTCATGTCTATGGTGAAACGAGATGCTGGATGTACTCAATTGAATGGCAGAAGAGAGGCTTACCCCATCCACACATCCTAATCTGGCTGATGAAAAAATTACGACCTAATCAACTTGACAATGTAATCTCAGCAGAAATACCAAACTCTACACAAGATAATTTTTTGTTTAAAATTGTTGTGAAAAATATGCTGCATGGACCCTGTGGAAACTTGAACAGAAACTCTGCTTGCATGGTTGATGGGAAATGCTCAAAAAAATATCCAAGGAATTTGATACAAGAAACTAAAACTGGTGAAGATGGCTATCCTGTGTACAGACGCCGTAAACCAGGAGATTGTGGTTTTACTGCAAAAATCAAAATGAAGGTTGGTTCAACATATCAAGAAATAGAAATGGACAACAGATGGTTGGTTCCCTACACTCCAATTTTGACAAAAATCTTTCAAGCTCACATAAATGTCGAATCTTGCCAATCTGTCAAGGCCATCAAATACATCTGCAAGTACGTCAATAAAGGAAGTGACCAGGCCGTTTTTGGTCTTGAAGGAAACCAAGAGAATCCAGATGAGGTGCAAAAATTTCTAATGGGTCGTTACATCAGCAGTAATGAAGCAGTCTGGAGAATTTTGAATTTCCAAATTCATGAACGGTATCCAACAGTTGTTTACTTGAGTGTTCATCTTGAAAATGGGCAAAGAGTATACTTCAACCAAGAAAATATATATCATCAAATTCTGGAGCCACCAAGAACAACTTTGACAGCTTTTTGTCAACTGTGCCAACAAGATGACTTTGCAAAAACCATTCTCTATTGTGTGGTTCCAAGGTACTATACTTGGAATGCTTCTCAAAAATTATTTAAACGCCGAAAACAAGGAGCAGATGTTGAATATCATCCAGGGATAAAATCTTCAGATGCATTGGGACGTGTGTACACCGTTCACCCATCTAATGCAGAATGCTTCTTTTTGAGGATGCTACTTCATGTTGTTAGAGGACCAACATCCTACACTGACTTAAAAACTGTTGATGGTCATGTGTGTGCTACATTTAGGGAAGCTTGCCAAATGCAAGGGCTACTAGAAAACGATCACCATTGGGTCTTGACCATGGAGGAGGCATGTACATCTCAATCACCTACCCGTTTGAGACATCTGTTTTCAATTTTGCTGACAACATGCTCTGTTTCTAATCCACTTGCTCTCTGGGATACATTTAAAACAGATTTGAGTGAGGACATTATGTTGCAAACTAAGAGAGAGAATCAAACACTGCTAATTGAGTTCTCTAATGAGATTTACAAAAGGTGTCTTATGTTGTTGGAGGATTTGTGTGTATCAATGTCAGGAAGGAACCTTGACCAGTTTGGGTTACCAACGCCTCAAAGAAATGAAAACAATCTTCAGAATAGTGAAATTCTACGAGAACAAAATTATAACACAAATGAATTGATGGCCTATGTCTCAGAAAATCAACCACGTTTAGTTGAGGATCAAAGAGCTGCCTACATTCACATCTTAGAACTGGTTACCTCAAAAAAAGGTGGAATCATATTCCTTGATGCTCCAGGAGGTACAGGTAAAACATTTGTGATCAATTTGCTCTTGGCTACAATCAGACGAGACAAAGGTATTGCTATAGCCGTTGCTTCTTCTGGCATAGCATCAACATTGCTTGCAGGGGGTAGAACAGCTCATTCTGCCTTCAAGTTACATTTGAACATGAACCATTCTGAGAATGTAACCTGCAACATATCAAAAGGATCAGGAAAGGCCAAGGTACTAGAACAGTGTTCTCTCATTGTCTGGGATGAGTGTACAATGTCACACAAGCGAGCTCTTGAAGCCTTGAACAACTCTCTTCAGGATTTAAAAGGAAACACAAAACTAATGGGAGGAACAGTTGTGGTATTAGCTGGAGATTTTCGACAAACTTTGCCTGTCATTCCAAGGTCAACACCAAGCAATGAGTTGAATGCCTTCCTCAAAGCTTCAACTCTGTGGAAACAGGTCAAGAAAATGACTCTGACCACCAACATGAGAGTCCATTTACATGGAGATAATGCAGCAGGCTACTTCTCACATCAATTGCTTCAACTTGGCGATGGAAAGTGGCAGGTAGACCCAGCATCAGGAACAGTTTATTTCCCATCAAATTTTTGCACTGTAGCAAAGTCACTTGAAGAGTTGAAACTTGCCGTTTTTCCAAACATCCAAGACCAGTTTAAAAATCCTGAGTGGTTGTGCGAAAGGGCCATTCTTGCTCCAAAGAATTCAAGTGTCAACAGCATCAATTCTCAAATTCACAATTTTCTACCAGGCATTTCAAAAAACTACAAATCTATTGATACGGTTACAGATCCGGCCCAAGCTGTTTACTATCCAACAGAATTTTTGAATTCATTAGATCCTCCTGGCATGCCATCACATAACTTGGAACTTAAAATCGGAGCTCCTATCATACTTCTGAGAAATTTGGATCCCCCTAAACTATGCAATGGAACACGATTGAGCATCAAGCATCTCTTACCTCATGTAATAGAAGCCACAATTTTGACAGGCTGCGCCAAAGGAGAAGATGTCTTCATCCCAAGAATTCCAATAATACCAACAGATATGCCTTTTGATTTCAAGCGCCTCCAGTTTCCAATCAGGCTTGCATTTGCCATGTCTATCAACAAGGCACAGGGACAGTCTTTAAAAGTGGCAGGCATTGTACTTGAGGAAGCATGCTTTGCCCACGGACAGCTATATGTGGCATGTTCTAGAGTTGGGTCACATACAAATCTTTTCATTTTTGCACCAGACGGAAAAACCAAAAATATAGTCTATCGACAAGCCTTAATATAAGCAATATATAAATTACATGTACTTATTTTTAATTACATTTCAATTTATTTTTTAAATTGTTTTTCAATGAATGAATTGAAATAATTTTTTTTAAAAATCTGTTGACTATTATTTTAATCGTGCGACGCCGGGTAACCCGGCTAGTAATGACATAATCATGATAATAGTAAATGCATAGTGAATTAAACACAGCATAAAGTGGTACTGCAGCAAAGAAGTTTCAAGTTCAAAATATTCACAAATATTTCCGAGGAGTCAGCCGGTTGTTTATAAACCACCGTATACGCATTTAGGACGTTAACTTGCGGCATTGAATAGTGAGCACCAATTATGACTGCATCAATAATACAGAACAGTGCGTTAAAAATAAATTAATTGACTGCAATGTGATCCATATCAAGAAATCTGTGATTTGAATCCGTTAAAGCTTCTTTGAAAGTTATGACTTGTCAGTTTATTCGCCCATTTTTCCATACATTATTACCACAACATTACCAAAAACATTTGAAAAATAAAATGTAACTATTTACACATGTAAATATCAAATAACTATTTATTTTGCATGAAACGTGATAAGCAAAGTTTGTCACAGGATAACAGAAAAGATGAAAGTATCAACAGGTAATCGTATTTGTAATTTAATATAAACGTTTTAGGAATTCACATAAACGTTTTCATTATTGACAAGTCAGCATCTTTTCCAGATCTATTATGACTAATCAGTTTATGCGCCAATTGATCCATACATTATTACCTTCACATTATCAAAAACATGTAAGCATACAAAATGTAACTATTTACAAATTTCAATGTGAATAACAAAGTAACAAAGAACTATTTATATTGCATACAACCTTTGAAGTAAAGTTTATAACTGGATAAAGAAAATATTAAAGTATCAAAAGTTAAGCGTATATACAATTTAATAAACACGTTGCAAGAATTCAAATAAACGTTTTCCTTGTTGTCAAGTCAGCACCTCTTCCAGTTCTATATTAAAAGCAAAGTTGTTGTTTTTTTTCAAATTTAACCTAAGACGCGTAAATAACAATCAAACAAAAACTATTGTAGGAGTCGGGGGGAGTCCGATTTTTTAATATTTTATTTTTTAACCATACAAATGTGCAACCTTGTAGGGTATAAAAGAAAAACAAACGCTAAACTGAAGCATAGGTTTACAAACTTCATTTGCAGTAATAAAAAAATGGCTTTGTAGTTCAAAACGCATCGAAACTTCACAACCAAACACAAACCAATCTCATAAACCGATTAACGGATGTTATACATTAATATAGAAAATTACATTTAGAATTACGTATTGACATGCACACATACACAAAAACGGACAATTTATTTTTAAAAAATACATTTAAAATTTTAAAATTTTAAAAAGTTATCACATAAAATAAAACAGGGCTCTTTTTAAATCCTTTATATTAACTCGTGGTGTCTGCGGCCGACCTTGCTTGCTTGCTTGTCGCCAAAACTTTTGATCGATTTTTAACCCACTTGCTCGCAAGATAGCGAGCTGAAATTTTGCAGGCAGTTTCGTACCGATGATAAAAACAATGTATCAAAATTTCAGATCGATCGCATGTACCGTAATTTAATTATTGATTTTTTAGATTATTTTATTTATTCCTATGTATCATGCTATTTTTTGAAATAGAGCGTCGCGGTGCGTATTATATTGAACAACCTTTCTGTCGCGCAATAAGGTGCGTATTTTATTGACAACTCTTTTTATAAACATATTTCTGATCGGTGCGCATTATATTAAACATGTTTTACGACTCAACTGCAATTTTGTATTTCTGGATGGTCTGGCGCTGCGTATTATAATGAACATTCTTTTAGTTACTTCTCGTACATAAAGGATTTATAGTCAAAAACTTGGTTTTTTACGGGTTTTTCTTATTAAATCCTTTATATTAACTCGTGGTGTCTGCGGCGGACCTTGCTTGCTTGCTTGTCGCCAAAACTTTTGATCGATTTTTAACCCACTTGCTCGCAAGATAGCGAGCTGAAATTTTGCAGGCAGTTTCGTACCGATGATAAAAACAATGTATCAAAATTTCAGATCGATCGCATGTACCGTAATTAAATTATTGATTTTTTAGATTATTTTATTTATTCCTATGTATCTTGCTATGTTTTGAGATAGAGCGTCGCGGTGCGTATTATATTGAACAACCTTTCTGTCGCGCAATAAGGTGCGTATTTTATTGACAGCTCTTTTTATAAACATATTCCTGATCGGTGCGCATTATATTAAACACGTTTTACGACACAACTGCAATTTTGTATTTCTGGATGGTCTGGCGCTGCGTATTATAATGAACATTCTTTTAATTACTTCTCGTACATAAAGGATTTATAGTCAAAAACTTGGTTTTTTACGGGTTGTTTTTATTAAATCCTTTATATTAACTCGTGGTGTCTGCGGCCGACCGACCGACCTTGCTTGCTTGCTTGTCGCCAAAACTTTTGATCGATTTTTAACCCACTTGCTCGCAAGATAGCGAGCTGACATTTTGCAGGCAGTTTCGTACCGATGATAAAAACAATGTATCAAAATTTCAGATCGATCGCATGTACCGTAATTAAATTATTGATTTTTTAGATTATTTTATTTATTCCTATGTATCATGCTATTTTTTTAGATAGAGCGTCGCGGTGCGTATTATATTGAACAACCTTTCTGTCGTGCAATAAGGTGCGTATTTTATTGACAGCTCTTTTTATAAACCTATTCCTGATCGGTGCGCATTATATTAAACACGTTTTACGACACAACTGCAATTTTGTATTTCTGGATGGTCTTGCGCTGCGTGTTATAATGAACATTCTTTTAGTTACGTCTCATACGTAAAGGATTTATAGTCAAAAACTTGGTTTTTTACGGGTTGTTTTTATTACTTCATTCCCTTTTCACACATTAATATAAGCTCTAATAATGAAGTCACGTCACAATATTGTATGGCGAGAAACACGCTCTGTTAATTTCGAAACCAAAATTTTTTTAATGATTTTTTGTTTATATTTTCTTTTTTTTTAATCAGGAGTTACCTCGCATAGCGTCACGGACGGGGCGGTCGGACGGACATACATAGCAAAATTATGTATATTGATATGATATTTATTATCAGAGCCATGAAATTCATTCGTTGGATTTCAGTTTTCTTTTAATAAATTGCTTTCATATTATCGTGTGCTTGTCGGTGTGCATGTGTGTGTTAGCGGCGAGGTGAAGCTTTGCGAGTAACTTTGAATGATGCATAATGCTTAAAAAATGTATTGGTCTTTCTGCAACCCTGCTGTAATAGAACTTATGGCTGGTCAAGAGACAAGTCTTTAACACACTGTGGTCTGGTTAACAACTGTCTTTAATCACTATATACAATTCACTGTGATCAACTGTACAATCAACTACCTAAGCAGCTCGTATGCAATCAACCGCAATCAACCCCGGTTGCCTCTTGAACCGTACATTTATAGCCAGCTATTCTCCCAGTCCTTGACCAGCACGCTTACAGTTCACCTCACATACCACGTGTTTCATTCTAGGTCAAGTCATTGCATTCTCATGCAATGTAAACACAACAACACGTCTCTGACACCTGCCACTAAAATATTGGTAATAGATTATTCCCTGTGTAGGGGCGCGATGGTCGAGTGGCAGCGCGCTCTGCTGGCGTACCGAGAGTCAAGGGTTCGAGACTCGGTGAAGGCTGGGTCTTGTTCTCGTGACTAAGGGGGTCCCTGAGTCCAATCCAGGTTCGAATGGATATCCGGCTTCAGTTGGCAAGTAAAGGCGGCTGGGCAATGCGCTAGCCACACAATCCCCTAGTATGCCATGGCTATAAAAACTTGTGAACGCTACTTCACTTGCTCCATAGACCAGCATGGACTGAAACGGAAACTTTTTTACGTTAATTCGACTATGTGGTTTGTATCTGAATGCATGATTTATTCAGAAGCGTAGCTAAGGTTTTTTGCACCCGGGGACAAATTAATAATAAATTTGCGCTCTCTGCCACCCCCCTCCCACTCCCACAAAAAATATATTGACAATGTTCGTGGTCGAACTGTCCGTGTCGCATTGGAAGGGTCGAACCGTCTGGGGTCGAAATAAATTGATAATTTTTATAGCGCTGTATCCCTATAAGGAGCCGGGCTCACGTCGCTTTACATGGCGATAATAACATACATATAATAATTTAAATAAACATTCTTATCATAAAAACAACATAAATCACAGTACAATACACCGTAATAGTCCATGTGTTATAAAGTAATATTTTAGTTATGCGATTTTATTTGTTAATCTTATGTTTCTTAAATGTATTACAATAATAATTTAAAGTTAAATTTTCGTGTGTACATTGTTGGCCAACGATCAATATTTTAGTCGCTGTGGCTTCTGGCGTTGAGCCACCGACACAGACTGACATTGATTACAAACTGTCCGTTCTTTGCCACAACTTATTTTCTGATTCATGCCCTTCCAATCTTGCTGAACTTTTCTCTATCTACTCACCCACTAGTCAGCTACGCTCTTCTGCAGAAACACGTATTCTCTTTATTCTTAATAGACATTAAAACATTAATTTTTGTGAAAGGTCTTTGTCTTCTTGTGCCCCTAAACAATGAAATTCTCTACCACAGAACATTCTTAGGATTCCTACTACTAAGATATTCTAGACTCTAGACTGTGCTTAAAAACTCATCTGTTCAAATTTTACTTTCTAAGTTTTTGCTATTGAGTCATTATTTCTAATTTTTAATTTTTTTTTAATTTAGGAAATGAATGTTTAAAATTAAATGCATTTATAAAAACAAATGTGTTACTTTTTTCATGTGAAGTGCTGCGAGCACAGCAGCTTGATATGATACTTCGCTTTATAAATTCTCACATTACTATTATTATTATAAGTAGTAACAGTAGCAGTAATAGTAGTAGTAGCAGCAGCAGCAACAGTAGCAATAGTAGTTTCAAATAGTCAACACCACAAACTACAGAGATAGTATCGTACCTCTTCATGGCACAGCCTAGACCTGATTCCTATAATGTTCTGCATGCAATACTGTCATCTAAATGAACTTTTCAAATGTGTTCAGTTGTGTAACTCATCTTATTTTAACTTATCTTTTTTTATCTTATTATTATTATTACGTCCTACATGTATTTATGGTTTATGTTTAGTCTTGCATTTTTAATAGAGCAATACATTTGTAATTCAGATGAAAGTTATGAAGTGTTCTTAAGTTATGAAATTTAAAATTCTATTATGTGTGAATATCCATACATTTAACTTGTTTTCAAATATTCGTTCTCCATTATTGATATCTACTCATGTATTCTTTGGTCACATAAAAAAAAAGCTGAACGAAATACAACTCCTTTACTTTAAATTACCATATAAGTAAGCCTTTAATGAAACCATATCCCCGCCTTGCATCAACTCACCAACACCGACGTAATCCCCCCTCCCCCCAGCTCCCCCAATGTACTTTTCACCGGATGTTAAATTTAGGTTACGTGGCCACAGAGAACATGTAGGAAGAAATTGTGATGAGTCAGTGATCAACAAGTTCTGTTTGTTTGTATTCTGTTATGTTAGGTTTTTTGTATTATTTTATGTTTCAGATGATATGTTATGTTTGTGGTGTTATTTTATGTTATGTTTGTGATTTTACGGTATGTTTGTGATGTTATGGAATGTTTGTGTTTATATATGTTTTGTTGTTTTTATGCTATGTTATGTTTGTGATGTTATCCTTTATGTTATGTTTGAATTGTAATGGTATGTTTGTGATGCTATATGTTTTTAATGCTATGTTATGTTTGTGGGTTTATGTTATTTTATTGTTGTTGCATGTGTCTCGTAAATGGTGGAAGAACAAATATTTAACGAATATGCTCTATTAACAATATAATAAAATATGCCATTATAGACTTTAGTTCAATGAGGGAACCGATTAAATAATGGTACAGATAAATTTTAATGAATGAGGTCGACTACTTATCTTATCTTATCTGTTTACAGACGCTCCTTCTATACAGAAGATTATTGCGTCCTACGCTTATCTATGGTTTGTGTTTAGTCCTGCATTTTTATTAGAGATTTAAATGTTGAGAAAGTGTTGGTTTTCCTGGATTCTTCAGGCAACCCATTCCACGCCCGAATTCCGGACGGGAAGAAGGAAAACTTGTATGTGTTTGTTCTTGCATACGGAATAAGAAAGGTGTTTTTATCCTTATGTCTATCTGAGGGTTGTATTAAGTTATCTTTGTGTTGTATTTCTAAATTAGAATTAATTGCTTTATGTATGATTACTACTTTGCTCTGTGTTCTTCTATCCTCTAGTGTTTCAAGGTTTAATGATTTAACTAATGGTGTTATTCTTGTCAGTTTTCGAATCTTCACCAGTATGTTGGGGTCTAAATGATCATTAATTGTAACAAGTTGTAAGGTCAAGTGGTAAAGTTCACTTGAATTAAGTCAACTCAAGCCACGGGTTGAATTTTTAAAAATCAATTTGATACTTAAAATTAAGATTTAAAATACAATGTGGTCTGTAACAAGTAGCTTTAGATGCTAAACAAGAAGTAAAAACGATGCAGAAAATACGCCGGAATACTTAAGCAATCATGATAATAATAATACGAGATCTTACAACAAGAGCGCAGCAGAGCGCCTTCATTAGTTTGCACCAATATTTATACCCCCTCCGGAATACCGTCCGGAATTCGGGCGTGGAATGGGTTGCCTGAAGAATCCAGGAAAACCAACACTTTATCAACATTTAAATCTCTAATAAAAATGCAGGACTAAACACAAACCATAGATAAGCGTAGGACGCAATAATCTTCTGTATAGAAGGAGCGTCTGTAAACAGATAAGATAAGATAAGATAAAGTGAGCATTCCTGATTTTTACTTTTATCATTACAGATTGCGTGCGAAACTTGAAGCGCATTCTATTCCGCTTCTAGAAAGCTTCGCCTACACATACAAACTCCTTATACAATTATATGTAACACAAGTCACAACGACGAATCGGACGGTAGCCGGAAGCACTTCACTTGAGTCTGGTCACGCATGAATGCAATCAATCTTGCTCTATAGAGTACGAAGAGATTACGCCGAGAAATCAGATTTTTTTAAGGATCATGCTGTCTAGAGTTAGAGCAAGGTTACTTTATCACTACAATAAGACATGGAAATAATTGAAACAGCCCCCCCCCCTCAAAAATATATAAGGTATTGTATTGCAACCGTCCGTCCTAATGGGGCGATGGCGTGTACTCCTGCTCCTCTGCCCCCCTGCCCTTTCTCCTGGCCCTTCTCTCTTCACTCAAAGCTACGAGGGACCTTCCGCGACATGAATGCCCTCACGCTCTTTTGCCCTCCAGGAGGTGCGCTCCTCGGCAATGGTCTCCCACGTTTTATAGTCTATCTGTGCCAATGACATGTCTTTCTTGCAGACGTCCTTGAAGCGCAAGCAGGGGCGACCTGTTTTTCTCTTACCGGTTGCCAGCTCACCGCAAAGCAAGGCTCTAGGAATGCGCTCCAAGCTCATCCTGTGGACATGACCTAACCACCGCAGGTGCCTCTCACTCAGAATTGAGTGCATACTCAGCATATGGCTTCTTCTGAGTACCTCGACATTGGTGATCTTGTCCTGCCACTTGATGCGTAGAATCCTACGCAAGCATCGTAAGTGGAAGCTGTTGAGCTGCTTTGTTTGCTTGGCGTAGGTCGTCCAGCACTCACTGCCATAGAGGAGTGTGCTGAGCACGCAGCCTGGTACACAGTGATTTTCGTCCTATCTGTGAGCTGCGCATTGTTCCACACTCTTTGATTCAGCCTAGCCATTACCGATGCGGCCTTGCCGATTCTGGTTCCTATTTCATTTTCCAGGGAGAGGGTGCTTGTGATGTTACTGCCAAGGTAGGTGAAATCATCGACGACGTCCAAGGTGTTTCCCTCAATGGAGGTTGTTGGAAGGCGGTCAGTGCCTTGTCTCATAATGTTGGGTCTTTTTAGGCTAATCGTTAAACCAAAATCATTGCATGCCTCTGAGAACATATTGACCAACTGTTGGAGTCCTGCCTCTGTATGTGAGGTAAGGGCTGCGTCATCCGCGAAGAGCAACTCTCTGATTAATACATTTTCCAGTTTGCTCTTCCCACGGAGCCGGCTGATATTATATAGGTTTCCATCCGTCCTGGTATGAATGTTCACACCCTCGGAGCAGACCTCGAAAGCATGTCGCAATAGCATCGAAAAAAAGATACCAAAGAGTACAGTACACAGCCCTGTTTGACTCCGCTACAAACTGGAAAGGGTTCTGAGGTGGCACCATTGAAGAGCACTGTGCTGTGCATATTGGTGTGGAAGGACTCGATAATGGAGAGAAGCCGCGGCAGACATCCTATTGTTCCCAGTATATATATATATATATATATATATATATATATATATATATATATATATATATATATATATATATATATATATATATATATATATTATATATATATATAAAAGAAATCCATGCCTCCTGTCTTGGGTTTGTGCCAGGGCTAAAAATAATCTCATTCACTTTTTCAATGCACACATTTTTTTTCCAACTTCATAAACCATATCGCTTCATTTACAAACTTTTTAATGGATTACCATTGAGGATTGAGCCTTAAGTTTGGAGGACCTGGTCTGTGTTTACTTGCTGGGTTACCTGGAGAATAGATAATTACATGATTAGAAAAGAGAAAAAGTCGTCATAACATGATGAGAACAAAAAAAGTCATAATAATAAGATGGGATCATAATAACGGGAAAAGAACAAGTCATAATAACGTGTTGAGAGCAAGTCATAATAACATGATGGGATCATAATAACGTGAAAAGAACAAGTCATAATAACGTGTTGAGAGCAATTCATAATAACATGATGGGATCATAATTACGTGAAAAGAAAAAGTCATAATAACGTGTTAAGAGCAAGTCCTAATAACATGATGGGATCATAATAACGTGAAAAGAACAAGTCATAATAACGTGTTGAGAGCAAGTCATAATAACATGATGGGATCATAATTACGTGAAAAGAACAAGTCATAATAACGTGTTGAGAGCAAGTAATAATAACATGAAAAGAGCAAGTCACAATAACATGATGAGATAAAGTTACAATACAATGATGAGATCAAGTCATAATAACATGAGACTAACTTGTAAAAAAACAATAACATCTTTGGATTTACGGTTTCCCTTCACCCGAAAATTTACTTGTAACCAATGTTGAGATATAGCCTACAGCTGTGAGTTTTATACAATGTAAATATATACAAACATTCAAACCTAACTAGTCAAATACAAACAAATGTAAATAGTCACCAAACAATCAAACTTAATTATACCACAAATAAATCTAGCATAACGTGTCTCCAAAAAATTCAACTAAACAAGTCCCCAAACAATCAATCACACACACACACAGACACATACGCATAAACACGAAATCAATTACATTAAAGGTATGTTCACATGTACAAATTTTGATCAAAACTTGGCCTTGCCACAACTTTCAAAATCTTTATACATAGCTAAAAATAAATTATGAGTTCGCCAAATAAAATAGTGCGTGACGCAAGTTTCCATGGTTATTTATCAAATTTTGATCATTTATGTACGATTGACACACACGCCCAAGGAACGACTGGTATGATATCTGAATTCAACTGAAATAAATCCAATGAAATATAGTTGGGGGGATGGGGTTATACTTATTTTGTGTGTGTGTGTGTGTGTGTGTGCGTGCGTGGTGATAAAGACAACATCGAGCTTCCACAGTAGTTTCGGGTGTTCTTTTATCTCTGTTTTATAGGTCGTGAAAACAAAGTGTTGTAGTTTCAGTTTTAGGGTCTGGGTTAGGTTTAGTGGTCTATTTTTTAAATTAAAATAGAAAAAGATTTTCGTTTGAGTCTTATTTTTTTTAAGGTTGTAGTTTTAGGATCTGGGTTAGGTTTAGTTGTCTAATTTTTAAAATTAAAATAGAAAAAACAACAAATATAGCAACTAAAAATACGATTTATCGAGCGCACCGTTCTCTTTGCTTTTACAAAATTAATTTTAAAATCATAAATATTTTTGAAATAAATTTTAAGCTATGATAGGTATGTAATTAATATATATTAAATTAGAACGGAAATTTTGTTTGTTTTTTAAAAACGATATCTCCGTATAACGCCTCCCATATTTTAATGCGTCTTAGACTAATTTTGAATAAAAAATCTTTGCTTTAATGTAAAACTGGAAGGGGTGCTGACTTGACAATAATGAAGCGTTTATTAGAATTCCTAAAACGTGTATATTAAAGTTGATACTTTAATATTTTCTTTTATCCAGTGCTTAACATTACTTCAAGGTTTCATGCAAAATAAATAGTTCGTTGTTAATCATATTTGTAAATAGCTACAATTTTTTATTTACATGTTTATGATAATGTAAAGGTAATAATGTATGGACCAATGGGCGTATAAACTGACAAGGCATAATAGATCTTGAAAAGGTGCTGACTTGACAACAATAAAAACGTTTATGTGAATTACTAACACGTGTATATTAAATTGTAAATATGATTAACAGTTGATAAGTTAATCTTTTCTGTTATCCTGTGACAAACTTTACTTACTACGTTTCATGCAAAATAAATAGTTCTTTGTTATTAATATGTGTAAAATTACAGTTTTTTTAACAAGTTTTGATAATGTTGTGGTAATAATGATTGGACAAATGGGCGAATAAACTGACAAGTCATAATCATCGATGAAGCTTAAACGGCTTCAAATCACAGATATGCGTGATGTGGATCACATTACAGTCACATAATTTATTTTTAACGCACTGTGCTGTATTATTAGTGCACTCATAATTGGTGCGCACTATTCAATGCCGCAAGTTAACGTCCGGCGGACTCCTCAGCAATATTTGTTAATACGGCGAACTTCAAACTTCTTTGCCGCAAAATCACTTTATGCTGTGTATAATTCACTATGCATTTACTATTATCATCATTATATTTATTATTATGCATTCAAACTTATATAACGCGAAGCCTAAGCTTGGAGGTTTTCTCATAACACATATATTCGTATATATATAATAAAAATGTATACTCTGCTATGTCCGTTTGTAACGCTAGATTTTAGAAAGCCCACAGATAAAAAAAAATAACCTTGAAAAATATATTGCCAAAAAAAAACACCACTATTTTCAAACGTCGCATAAAATTGTTCAATATGGAAAAGAGATTTAATTTTTCTCTCTTGGTCTCTACATTTTCTGATTATTTACTATGCGGTTTTCAGGCAAAAGGGACAATTACAAAAACTGAAATATATCCATTTTGAAAATACACTAGTAAACAATATAATTTGCAATTGTCACGCAAGTTAGTAGTGTCTTTCAGTCAGTCCTGATTTTAATTTAAAAATTTTAAAAAGCAAGGAAAACCAAAATACTGCACCAATGCACCAAAAGGTGTGCAAATTAAAGATGCGCTGTAACAAATATTATATGATGTCATTGTTTTCGCTCATATTTTAATTTTGGAAAAGGGAATATTGTAAAAAGAGAATTAGATGGTGGTAAATTATAAAATCAAAAAATAAAGGGGCGCCTTAGGTGCCCTGCAACCCCTATTATAAAATACTTTGTGTACATTTCAGAAAGTTTAATATTTCTTATTGATCAAACAAGGACAAGTTAGTTGGGCTTTTGAAAAGTGCCTTTTTTATAAAATAAATATATTTCAGCTGAAAACTTCCGTCATTTTTGACGGGTGTACGCTAGTATATTTATAATCGTTACGATAAATCAAATATAGATATGATATCTGAGAGAAACATAACTGAAAGTGCCTATGACAAGAGACCCACCACGAACCATGTAGGTCTTAAATCAAAATCGCATATATTCAATTAAGACTGAGAATGTGTTGTGTAAGCCTTAGACTATAAGTCCTTTGGTGCTCCCTTTAATTTTCTCACACAAAATAAGGATTATATTTTTTAAAAATAAATTAAGAAAAATCTTGAAAAGACTCCATGAAACGGATGCCCCCCCCCCTTTTTTTTTATTTTTTCTCCTCCGCATCACCCCTCCCCCTCACCTTTTTGAGTTCTCTTGTTACGTCAAATAACAAAGGACTGGTGTTGGAAGGTGAACAGAGTTTTTATTGAGAGGGGCGGGTTGAGGAGCAATATGTCATACATTCATGGGATTAGGTGGTCGGGGAGATTACTCCGGGGGACTAGGTCGTAGGGTGTCATTTGGAGGAATTTTTAGGCTTAGGGCCAGGCTCGGTGTGTTGCGAGTAATGTAGGCAAATTATTAAAATAAGAAAAATATTATTATTATTAATCGATCACACACAAATATCAGAGACGTGTGTATCTAAGGTTGTTCAGCTAAGAACCAACCCTCAATCGTTTAAGTACAGCGAAGAACCAACCCTCAATCGTTTAAGTACAGCTAAGAACCAACCCTCAATCGTTTAAGTACAGCTAAGAACCAACTCTCAATCGTTTAAGTACAGCTAAGAACCAACCATCAATCGTTTAAGTACAGCTTAGAACCAACCCTCAATCGTTTAAGTACAGCTCAGAACCAACCATCAATCGTTTAAGTACAGCTTAGAACCAACCATCAATCGTTTAAGTACAGCTTAGAACCAACCATCAATCGTTTAAGTACAGCTTAGAACCAACCCTCAATCCTTTAAATACAGCTAAGAACCAACCCTCAATCGTTTAAGTACATGCGCTAAAAAAATTGTGGGCAATTCATAAAAATTATTGTTTAAGTGAAAAACGTCGAGTACAAATGTAGTTTTCAACAATTTCCATATGGACCATCAACGCTGGGTCTTTTAAGCTCCAATTTAAGAATCCCTGCTTTCGTGGACCGCACTGTGGTAAATTAGTTTTGGCCTAAACCAACGCTTGGTACCTTGTCTGGCTCGACTCTTGCCATGGAAGCAATATCAGGAGGTTCATAATTCATACATCATTGTGGACACTGTTAGACTGTTTGTGAGGTATCATTGCCGTGTAGGACAACACCTTTCTGTTTGTGACAACATCAGATTTTGTGACAACATCAGATTGTGTGACAACATCAGATTGTGTGACAACATCAGTTTGTGTGACAACATCAGATTGTGTGACGACATCAGATTGTGTGACAACATCAGTTTGTGTGACGACATAAGTGTGACGACTTCAGATTGGTTGATAATATCACATTGTGTCACAGCATCAGATTTTGACAACACAAGATTGTGAGATAACATCAGATTGTGACAACATAAGTGTGTAATGAAATAGTTGATCATGAAACGTAAGTAGAAATCTACCCCCCCACCCCCACAACTGAAACGACGATTATTGTTGTTTCGTAAATGAAAGTTTATTCAAACTTACTAAGTCTTTTTGACCTGTTTGGTAGGATAGTAGTACCAAACCGTAACACAATTTTAAAACATGTATTTTAATAAAAAGGATCTCAGCGAAAACATCAAGGGGCGTATGACTGAAATATCTGTCTTTGGGGAGACTCTTTTTTATACAGTAGGCTTTCGTTTATTTCAAATGCGGACACATTTTTAAATATTTTTTTTAAAATGTCTGATTTGTGTGTGTGAACTGTGAACGCGTTTTATAATTATGCTTGCCACCTCCACCACCGTGGTAACGCCACTGCCAGCAACCAGAGGTGTCACTAAGGTATGCTGGGATGCTGACCACGCTAGTGACACCATCACAATGGGCGACACCAAAATGTAAAATTCTTTATGTCCCAAATATTTGGCACTGGCAGACACACAGGGGTGCATGGGGTAAGTCGTGAGGGGGTGACACCATGGGCTACCGCAATGAGTGACACAAACCTTAGTGACACCTCTGCCAGCAACACTTTTTAAACGCAAAAATTATTTTTTTTTATAAAAATACCGCGCTGCGAGCTGCTGGGTACTTAAATGTCATAACCGACGTGTTTTTTTTAAAATCCACTTTAGGTTACATGACTCAACAATTTAAAAGATATGGGAGTTTGTGACTACTAAATACAGCGCTGGTAATTTCATTTTCCACTCTATGAAAGAGTCAATCTAATTGTGCGTCTTGACACTTGAGCGTGCCATAAAAATAAGGTCGGCGTGTCAGGCTCAATATCCAATCTTATGGTGTGCCACTACACGCGACCGTGCCAAGAAAGAATGCCGGTGTGTCAGACTAAATATAGAAGCAATTATAGGACCTCATGTATTTCACAGACGCACATCCAAAGATTTTTTTTAAAGAAGAAGAAAATTAAAGCAAACACTGGCTACAATAGGTATTTTAATTTCCCAATGAAGTTGAGTTTAGACACAGCTGAAGCCTAGATTTAATGAAAGCTAACCGCCCCAGTGTAAACAAGGGCGATCATTATTTGAATTTTGTACCAGTGTTTCTCAATCTTTTAACTGCTGGGATTTCTGTAGATTTATTGCCATCCAAGTATGATACAATAACTTTTTTCCCCATTATTTTCTGCTCAAATTATTACGTATCGGGACTAAGCGCTCATCTCCCAGTATGAAGAAGGGATCTAGAATCTGTAACAGATTGATAAATACATGGATTTGTCAAATTAAGGGATATATCTAAAACTAAACACGTTACAAATGTACAGGACTATTTAAATTGAAATAGTGGAGGAATTCTAACTCATGTTATTCACAAATTTTTGGTTCAAGTTTTATAATAGCCTTTTCTGACGTCATAGACATATAAATATCGGTTAGCCTGAAAGTGCAATAAGTTGGCGTTCGGTTTGGCGATTAATATAGACAATAAAACAAACCCGTAAAAACAAAGTTTTTTACTATAAATCCCTTATATATAAGACATAAATAACAGTATTTTTTATTTTCAAACTCTTAACTCAACTTTGCTTCATAACCCTAGACTGAGCTCAGCATGACAGGTAAAATGTAAACAAAAGCACGCGGGTACGTCGATGGGTCGCGTCAACGCATCAACTCAAACTCTCACGTGGGGAAAAAATAATTTAATTATGATCGATCGATCTGAAATTTTGATACGATGCATTGTTAGGTGAGACGGGCCCGTGTGCCAAATTTCAACTCGATCGGATCACGGTAAACGGGTCATTTTTTACTTTTGTTTTTCCGCCCGCCCGCCCAAGACAGACAGAGGGAGATGACGAGACGGCGGTGAAGTTAATATAAGGGATTTAATAAAACAAACCCGTAAAAACAAAGTTTTTGACTATAAATCCCTTATATATGAGACATAACTAAAAGTATTTACAAATATTTTACAGACCGAATCTGTCGTAACTCAACTTTGCTTCATAACCCTAGGGGGGGGAGGTGTTGGTGGGAGGGGGAGAGGGGAAAAGTCTGGTCATCGATTCGCTTGACCGAGCTCAGCGTGACACGTAAAATGTAAACAAAAGCACCCCGGTTCTTCGATGGGTCGCCTCAAAGCGTCAACTCAAACTTTCACGTGGGAAAAAAACAATAACAAACCGTGAATTTGAATTACATACGTTATATTAGGAAAAACTAAAAATGTATTAATTTAATTACGGTACAATCGATCGATCTGAAATTTTAATACGATGCATTGTTAGGTGAGACGGGTCCGTGTGCCAAATGTCAGCTCGATCGGATCACTGGAAGTGGGTCATTTTTTACTTTTGTTTTTCCGCCCGCCCGCCCATGAGATGATGAGACGGCCGCGAAGTTAATATAAGGGATTTAAAAACNCAATGTGGGTTCTCTTCCCATACTGATTGGGTGTCAACTAAACCAGGGGTGGACAAACTTTCTTTACGGAGGTCCGCATTGGAAACCTTATTGTTATAGACGGGCCGCATATATATTTTGTCTACTTAAATTACAATTGACAACTTCTATATATAAATTAATGATAACAACCATGTACTTCTCATTTTATTTCACATTCACACTCTATTACACATGTACATTACATTTTAAAATACGAACTGAAGCAGTTTCTTTTTTTTTAAATTTACTATTCATTATAATTTAAACAAAAGTTTATTGTTACCTGTCATAACTATGACGAAGTAGGACCAAAATTTACATATAACCTGAACATGGAGTACAATTATAATTAATGAGAAGTAGTTAACTGTTGACAATTTTGTATAAGTTTCTTGAACTGTGGAACCAGTTTACTGGTTGTGATTCGCATTACTGCATTCAAATTCAGTCAGTCAGAATCGATCTGCTCTTAGACTTATTATTTTCATGCAAGAAAAAGCTTGCTCAGAGATGTAAGTGGACCTAAATCGTGACAAAAGTTTGGCAGCAAAGTTTTTTAAGTGTGGAAATGCTTCTGCTGGCAAACCTCCATAAAACTAGAGCTTCAGGAGAAGAACTGAATTGAACTTCTCCTTCAGGTCATAATCTGCTTGTCGGTCAATCAGCTGTAACTGGATATCCTCTGGGGCTTTATCCGCTTCTGCACTAAATGGCGAACTGAGGATGTTAAAGAGTGGTTCCAGGTTCTTGAAGTCTTGGGGCATCCTTTCAAATTCCACAGCCAATGTATCCAATTGAGCTTTGTACTTTTCAGCCGTTTCACCAGTAATGGGTGCTGCAAAACATTTTTTAAAAATGTGGACGAATGTCGTGTTTTTAATGACGAATGGACCGCTAAATATTGCTTCACGAGCGTTGGCAGCAAAGCAGTCTGCTTGCTGGGCCGCTTGTGTGAGTTTCTTTAAGAAGTACAACAAAGACACCACCGAACATCAATTCACTTTTAAATTAAAATTTTTACAAAACCGTTAATATGTAAATCGTAAACAAAAGCCTCTTCCGGTTGAGCTGAAATCCAGTTTCGAATATGGATGTCAACAATTAATGACTAATGATCATTAATCAATTATGGGGTTATAAAACCTATTTAATATCCCTAGATTCAAATCAAATACTCGGAATAAAATTGTAAAAATGTAGCGAAAATTACAAAGAATAAAAATTAACATCGACATAAGATCGCAACATGTTCATGCCTACAGGGCCGCACAATATACTCTGGCGGGCCGTAGTTTGCCCACCCACGAACTAAACATTTTAAAAAATAGTGAATTCTACTTGCATTAGTGTCGGGTGCTAAGCAATTAAATATTTAGTTACGTCATGCCGGCCAAACTCGTATACTTCGTATATTAAGTGTGGTGTAGACTTAGCTGTAATCTAGGTTTAAGTATAATGTACACTTATGTGAAATAAAGAATGAGCTGTAATTAACAATTAGGTGTAATGTAGATTTTTTGTTAAAATGCAGACTTAGATTATAATGAAGAATTAGGTATTATGTATAAACATGTGTAATGTATAAATAAGTGTAATATAAATTCAGGTGTAATGTAGTCTTAGGTGTAATGTAGACTCTGGCGTAAGCAGACTTAGTGTAATGTAGACTTAGGCATACAGTAGACTTAGGTATATTGTAGATTCAGTTGCCAAGCAGACTTAGGTGTAATGTCGACTTTGGGGTATTTGGATAATTTTAGGCATCTGCCTTATTTAGCGTATTATTTTTAATTTACTGTGCTTGTCCCATACATACGTTTTTTTAATGTATTGAAAATGTATGAGGTGTAGAACACATTCTTTTTTCTAGACTTAACCCAAAAAAAATTCAAGTTCGAATGCCCTTAATCATGATAACATATATCCTGACCAAGACATTGTAAATCTCCCTAACAGCTTTCAACCCGTCGACGCGAGTAAAGTGGCAGCATGATTGAAACTTTGGTCGTACATTATACAGGTTGACTTTAGTTAAATCTCATTAAACTTGTGGGGAAAATAGTGAAGAGTCAAGTATGCTTGTGGTATTAATCGGGGTTAAAAAGAACTTTCATTGTTACAATAGCAAATAAAAACATAAAATCTCCTTTTCATCTGGCACTCGAGTGTGAAATGGGTTCCCTCAAATAAACAAAATATTTTTCGTTTTAAACAACAAACTTTCACCATTAATAACTAATTGACTAGACATGAATCATGATAAAGCAGCATAGATAGCAATAATAGTCTGTATAGAGGGTGTGTCTGTTAGGTAAAAGATAAGTTAATTAAAGCTAAAAATAAACTTATGATTTTATTTGCCTCAATTGTGTGGTTTTTTTAATGGACTGGAAATTCGTTCACATTATAAAATTCAAACATTTATAATGAACTATTATGTGTTTTTAACATTAGAAGTGTTAAAATGCATCTATCAAGTTTAAAAAAAAACAAGTAGACATTAATACTTACGCAAAATGGCTACAAGAGATCCGAAGTAGAGACTACAGAATGTTATTCACGTAACACATCAACAATATTGCTGCATCTCTTACTTTCTTTCTTTTAATTAATCAACTTTTGTCGCAGCCTTGCGCTGATTATTTTTTTTCCCCAAATAGCATGGAAAAATTAAAAGTGGAAGAAAATTCGTTGATAATAAATTGATAATATAAAGAATCTTTTTTTTAAAAAAATCATTTACCAATACACACTTTTTTAAAATAAAAATGATTTCTTCGTTTAAATATAAATGGGCAACCGCCCAATTGAATGACAATCACTTTACTCATTTTTTTACCGCAATAAATGTTTAATAATCCAAAAAGATTTTTTAGATGTAGCTGAAAATTTTCCTGTCAGACACACATGAACATTATTAATTTTAGAAATTATCTTTTCAAGGCAGGGCTCAAATTTAGAAAAAAAAATTGATCAGAAATTATAACATACATTTTTTTAATTGTTTTGTTTAACTTAGAGCTGATTACAATTATCACTTAAATGGAATGGTAGATTGTTTCAATTCAATCATATTCATTGTTCATGAAATTTAATAAGTTACATAATTTATAAGAATTAAAAATAAAAATTAACTCAATTTGTATTACTAACTTCCATAAATTTAATAAATCAATTTTAATAATCTACTCTTATTAATTTTAGAACTCTGTTTTTTATCATTAATTCTTATAAATTTAATAAGTCATTTTTTTATAATCTTATATTGTCGACGAGCATTTTAATTTGATCTATCAGAAGAAGAGTGGGGATGGGGAATAAAAGTCAATCAATTAAAAATTAGAGGCACCAAAATAGTCGTGAATTTAAATAAATCAATTAAGGTTTAAACTGAATATTTTCAGTCGTCCGTTTGGTTTGAATTCCAGTTCGGTTGTTTCTTGTAGATTTTACTAATGGATCATAACCCCTTGATGGTTTGGTTACGGATTTAACATTTAACACCTTGATAATGTTGAGCGTTTTATATAAGCCACTGAGTTTATTTATTTCAATTGCACATCAAGCTAACACGTTTATGATAAACAATTGCAATCAAGCTAACACGTTTATGATAAACTATTGCAATCAAGCTAACACGCTTATGATAAACAATTGCAATCAAGCCAACACGTTTATGATACACAATTGCAATCAAAGTAACACGTTTATGATTAACAATTGCAATCAAGCTAACACGTTTATGATATACAATTGCAATCAGCTAACACGTTTATGATAAACAATTGCAAAATACCGTAAATAAAATGTAATCAAATGTAAAACCTCAATTAATGTAGATTCGATGTTCAAAAAGTAACTTTGATAAATGCTAGTGATTATTCCTTCAAACTTATTTGTTAACAAAAATTAAACATTGAAAAAAATCATTACCTGATGATATTGAAATCAATTTATGAATTTTGTTTACAATGAATTGATTTTCGTTATGTTATTAATGGTTTCTTCAAAAATTAGTATGCGTATTTTTTTCATAGGAAACTTAAATTTGTTACAAACTTTATTTCTCTTTGTATAGATAACTAAATGAAATTGTGATAAGGCAATGTATCATCATAATGATGTTTTGTATTGACAAAAATCAAAACAAAATTTAGATCATGGCTTTACTTTTATTTAATTAATTGTTTCGTACATAACATATTAAATTTTTAGACATGGCATTCTATCAACTTTAATGATGTTTTTATTTGAAAATCTTTTCAACAAGTACTTTATGTTCTCTCATCCTAGGTCCGGCTGCACGCCACCTGCCAAAAGCCTTTGGGTTACTCGTTATCGCATGTGTTGGTCTGGTTGTTATAGAGAGATTGGATATCGCAGCACCCATTTCTTTCATGGGGACGGCGTTATTCAACAACACAAATTTCAGGCTGATTGAATGGGTTTTGACAAGTTCAGAAAATCACACAAAGTTAGTCGTTAACGAGGACACAGTTGCTTGTGTTTTTCCGGACATTAATCCTTTCAGACAAGAAGTTATGAAAATGTCCGGATTAGATAGACACAAAGTTAGCTGCGTGGGTTACATGCAGGATCTGACGTACATCAAAGGAAATATGTTGGAGGTGAATCAAACGAAAGTGAAGGCTATCGCTGATTTTGGGTTCTGTAAATACCAAGAAATTTCCAATAGTCCAGCGGGAGACAAAAATATGATCGCAGGGAAATGGAGCGACAACTTTACATCTTATATCGTTCTTGGGGATAAAACTGAATTCCTTGTAGCTGTGTGTGAGAATAATGACTCCAAGACGATCTCTAAAACGTACCACGCCCTCATTCACAAACGCCAAGACTTGGCAGAGGAGCTGTCTTTCAAGCTCAAGAAACGGAACGCGGTGTACAATCCCAAAGAAACGTTGAACGTTGTCATGATAGGAATGGACGGCGTCCCTCGCAACCACTTCATGCGGGCCATGAACAAAACATACAAGTTTCTTATGGAAGAACTCGGCTCATTCGATCTGAGCATGTACACACAGGTCGGCATTAACACGTTCCCGAACTATCTGGCACTGCTGACTGGAAGTTATGAAGCGGAAATAAGGAAATGGTGGCATATATCTGGATTTTTAGATACATATGACTTGGTGTGGAAGGACTTCGAGTCTGCTGGGTATAGAACTCTGTACACAGAAGACCAACCGACTCTGGGAGCTTTTCACTTAGGGCGAAGAGGTTTCAAATTTCCGCCAACGCATTACTACAGCCGGCCCATCGGCTTGGCCATGGAGAGTGATAGGAGCTTATGGAAAGCTGGTCGGCATTGTTTAGGTAACCAGCCGGAGATCAAATTTTATTATAATTATGTAAGGCAATTCTTGGAAACATTTAAAGACAAGCCGTTGTATGCGATGGATTTTCAGACAAGAATTTGCCATGATGACGTAACAACAACCAAGATGGCGGACGAGCATACTTACGAGTTTTATAAATATCTTCATGACAGCGGACATTTAAATAAAACTTTGCTAATTTCGTTCTCGGATCACGGTATCAGGTGGGGGCCAATTAGATCCACATTCAACAGCTTGGTAGAGAGTAGAGCCCCTTACGCCATTTTTACATTTCCTAAGTGGTTCTTAAACAAGTACCCGGATGTTGCTAAAAATTTCAAAACAAACACAGGACGGCTCACAACCCACTTCGACACACATGCAACGTTACAAGATCTCATCTATTTCAAGTCAGACCGTGGGAGTCCCTTAATTGCTGGCATTCACGGCACGTCATTATTCCGAGAATTGCCTAAGTCTAGAGTATGTGCAGACATTCCTATCCCGATGGAATTTTGTATATGTGGCCAAAGTCAAATAGAAGGAATTTCCAATTCGTCAGCTCTAAGTCAAGGTATGGTCGATCTTGTTCTTAAATCGATAAATTCTAAAACTAATAAGACCAGATGTGCTAACCTAACAACGGCAGAAATCGTTCAATTGGCACACATTAAACTCACGAAGGTGAGTGAAAAGGACCTTAGAGTATTTAAAGTTAAATTCACCACGTTGCCAGGTGGCGCCCTTTACGAAGGAATGGTAACTACTAAAAAGTGCGAAGACTCGGATCTGGTGAAGTATTTTGAAGAGCTGAAATCTGGCAAAGACAACAACACTCTTTCAGTGACAGTGAGTCAAACGATTGATAGGTTGAACTTCTATCGGGGACAGGCGGATTGTGAAGAGGACGTCACCAAGAAAGCTTACTGCTACTGTCAGAATCTTGTGAAAGCAACCACAAAATCTTGATGAACGTGTTCCTCAGAAGTTTCATCTTGGACCTAGTTTAATTTTTTTTCTTCTCTTTCCCGCTACTTCTCACCGTGTGCCAAAACGGATCGAGATAAAAGCGCAAATGAGCTGAAAGTGTCGGTTGTTCGCCTTGTCTTTTGCATGTTGGTATTTTAGTAACTGCACATTTGTAACTGTCGTTAACTTTGGACATTTGAAAAAGCATTTGCACGCTGGACATTGGTAACTGCAGTAAACCATGGACATTTAAAACTGCAGTAAATCTTGGACATTTGTAACAGCTTTAATTTTTGAAATTGAAAATGGCAGAAAACTTTAAACAATGTTAACTGCATTAAACCCAGAATTTATGACGCCCCATCACAATTAGGGATATTTATTCGATGGTGCTATTTGCTGAAATAGTGGTATCTGCTAGGATGGTACTGCTTGCCGGGATGGTTCAATTCTTTTGGATGGTGTTATTTCGAACGTTCAACTTCAGTGAACAAAGACAATGACTTAGGCATGGATATCTGATTGACTTTGAGACAACGTCATATGTTAATAACGTTTTCCCATAAAGAAAACATCAAATGTTTCCAGAGATTAATTTTTTTTTAAATTTTCGAAATCGTTTAACTTCTAACGGATTATAATGTGCCTACGTTTAAAAGTGTTTCATTATAATTTTGTAAAGTATACATTCAATTTTAATAGTGCAATTATTATTAATTTTTTGGGACTGATCTGTAGTGGTCTAAAATTGTTAATTTGTGTATTTATTATTTGTTTTGTTGTATGTAAAACCTTCGTTCTCACACCAGTCTTTACCTGTAAAGCATTGTTAACCTCCTGGCCATGGATAACTCGGAATGTCATCCCTTTATAAGTGTTCCTGATTATATCAGTGATCCTCTGCGGCACCACATAGTGTCTTAACAATCCTCACAGGGTTTGCCTGTTCACACTTTCGAAGGCTTTTCATAGTCAACAAAGTTGACATAGAGGGGAAAGTTCCACTCTAGTGACTACTCTAGAATTATGCCCAATGTTGCTATCTTGTCGGTGCAGGCTCTGTTGGTGCGGAAGCCAACTTGTTGGTTCTGCAACAGACGGTAGAAATGGATGCTGATGTCAGAATAAGGATTGTGAACGCAAGAGCAACCTTCCAATACCTCACCAGAAACCTAATTTCTGCAATTTAAAATAAAGATTTTCAACACCATGGTGAAGCCTGTGCTGCTATATGGAGCCGACCGAGACGTGGAGAACGATGGCCGTAAACCTTACCAGAAGTCAATCCTTTATCAACTATTGCCTAAGAAGGATTCTCAGAATTCACTGGCCGGAGAAAATCAGTAACCAGGAATTGCGGCAGCTGACAAAGCAGAAGCCAATTGAGGAAGAGATTTTCCATAACTTGTGGAGGTGGATCGGTAAGGGAAGTGTTGTTTTGTTGTATTGACATTGTATGAGCATGCGAGTTGACTAGTATGAAACACGTGGTTTGTGATGTGAACTGTAAGCGTGCGTGGTCGTGGACTGGGAGGATGGCTGACTATATATAGACGGCTCAAGAGGTAACAGAGGTTGTTTGTACAGTTGAAGGCGGTGGATTGTATAGAGTGATTAAAGAAAGTTGTTAACCAGAACACAGTGTGTTAAAGTCTTGTTACGTGACAATAAGTTCTATTACATGGTTTAAGAAGTATTGGAAGACTATTTGAAGTACTGACGCCTATAAATTCTACATTGTGTTAGATGGGCCGACTCCTCCCACCAAAAGCACTGGAGCTAATTGGAAACATCGCTACCAACTGGAAGAGATTTAAGCAATCTTTCCAGATATATAAGATAGCCAGTGTACTCGACACAAATAAACAAAGAAGAGCAGAGCATGACTGCTTCATGTAATAGGCCAGGAAGGGGTAGAAGTGTACAAAACATTCCCATGGACTGAACAGGAATGTGAAGATTGTGACACGGATTTCCACTCAGTGAAGTGTTTAAGAAAATTCGAGAATTATTGTTTGCCGAGAAAAAATGTTACAGTCGAGACACGTGTTTTTTCTCCAGGAAGCTATGTGAGGGTGAAAGGTTCGATAATTTAATAACAGACCTTAAACTTACAGCAAAGTCTTGTGAATTTGAAAATTTTACAGCATCGCTGATAAAGGACAGAATTGTGGCTGGCGTAAATAATGAATATCTCAGGGCTAGACTACTGAGAGAATTAGACCTGAATTTAAACAATGCTGAAATTATATGCAAAGACGCGGAAACGTCAGAATGGCAATTCTAAGCTTGAAATGAAGAAAAGAATGTTCAAGCTGTGAACTCAAATGCATGTGAGAAATCAAGTACGCACATGACAACAAGTCAACATGTCAAGCAAGCTGTAAGATCAAATACACACAAAGAAGCAGGCAAATGTAAATATTGTGGGGAAAAAATGAACCCAGAAAATGTCCTGCTTATGGGAAGTTATGCCACAACTGTGGAAAATTGAATCATTTTTCTGCTGTATGCAAATCAAAACGTGTAAAAGTTGTCAACTGTCAACTGAAAGATCACGTGGACTATAATCAAGAAACATTCTGCATAGGAAGTGTGTCCATGCAACATGCAACAAGTGATGAATGGAGAGTGCTCGTCACGCTTGAACAGAGGCAAGTAGTGTTCACACTGGACACAGGCACACAAGTAAACATTCTGCCACACAGATTGTTCAGTCAACTTAGAATGGGAAGAATGCAGAAATCAACAGCAAGGCTCACGACATACAGTGGGGAAAAATTGCCTGTTGTAGGCAAAGCATCAATCAAAAGCTCAATGAAAGACAAAACAAAGGTTCTGGAGTTTCAAATAGTCAGGACGCACTCAAGGCCGATCCTTGGTCTGCAAACTTGTCGAAAGCTGAATCTTATCAAAATTGACGACGTAATCAGGAACAAATATCAGAAGAAAAATTACGACCAATCAGACGGAATCAACAGACATACACACTCTCAGGGTGCAAGCAACGAAACAATTCAGAAATTTCAAATTTGTTTTTATGTTTCGCAGCCTTGTACACGATAGAGAGTTGTGAAGAGCGCCCCACCTATCTACTGCACATAAAAGCGTGGGGCGTTCATCACAACTGTCAATCGTGTACAAGGCTGCGAAACATAAAAACAAATTTGTATGAATATTAATAAACAGTGAAAGTTTCACAACTTTGATCATATAAATGCTACTATCACATTAATTAGAAATAGTTATATATATGTAAGAGAATAGTTGCAATGAGAAATGATTTGTGATGGGCGCCCCACGCTTTTATGTGCAGTAGATAGGTTCACCGATTTCACATGTTTTCATCGAAATTTTTTATTTTCTTCTTTTTAGTGCACTTTCTATATATAAATAAAAGCGTGTCCTTTTTAAAAAAAAAGATTTTTTTACATTATTTTATTAATTGTATTATTCTCTTATTGATAATCTGGGTAATTCGTTTTGTTAGAATGGAGATGTGAGAGAAGTGTTGTGTTGTTGTATTGACATTGTATGAGCGTGCGTGTTGACTAGTATGAAACACGTGGTTTGTGATGTGAACTGTAAGCATGCGTGGTCGTGGACTGGGAGGATTGCTGATTTTATAGAGACGGTTCAAGAGGTAACCGAGTTGGTTGATTGCAGTGGATTGTATAATTGATTAAAGACAGTTGTTAACCAGAACACAGTGTATTGAGGTCTTGATACTTGACAATAAGTTCTATTACAATACACTAAGAAAACCTGCCTCAAATACAACAAGACAAGCCCTAAAATTGAACCTCCGTGGAAAGCGAAAAAAGGTCGTCCAAGAAACACTTGGCACCAAGAGAATTTGCCATGACTGGAAGATCCTGGAGAGGCTGTCACTGAAAAGGGATGCCTGGAGGTCTCTCGTAAGTGGCCTTTGCCCTTGGAGGAATCGCAGACGCCGACAATGATTTGTGGATAATCCTCATGGACGAGAAGGCTAAATAACAACAAAACCTTCGTTATCTTTTAAGCTATCTTGATGGGAAACTATGAAAATTTTACCCTAATTATTTGTAAGACTATTTCAGGCATTTACAAAAATTAAAATGTTACTTGATAGAATATTACCCTCATCTGGCCGCAACGGCGACCGTCTTAAAACTTAAATAAAAAATTGCCATTGTTATTGCATTTATTCTGTATTAGTAATATAGTTACGTTGGCGAAATTTAAGTGTTAGTCGGTTTCAAATGTCACTTCTTTGGGGGCACTTCTAGTAATTTCTATGACTCGAGTTTTTGATAGATTCATATTGTTTTAAATCATTTATAAAGAAAAAAAACTTTTTAATTTTTTTTCTCCATATTTCTGAAACTAAGAATTTTTTAGTAATGTAGTTGTATCATTCTTATCTCATCTTTAAACAGACGCTCTTTCTATACAGAATATTATTGCGTCCTACGCATATCCATGGTTTATGTCTAGACTTGAATTTTATTAGAGCTTTAAATGTTGATAGAGTTTTGGTTTTTCTAAGCCCAATTCACCACCTCTGATTTCCAGACACCAAGAACGAGAACTTGTATGTGTTTATTCTTACGTACGGAATAAGAATAGTGTATTAATCCCTATGTATATCTGAACGTTATATATGATTATTTTTGTGTTTTATTCTTTGCCTTGTGCATTATTATTACTTTACTCTTTGTTCTTCTATCCTCTAGAGTTTCTAGTTTTAATGATTAAACTAATAAGAGTAAGTTACTTCAGTCAATTTTGAATATTCTCCCCCTAGTTTGTGCTACGGCGCCGTGGCGCCTGCGGCGCCCCCTTTTTTAAGGGCGCATACGGTGCCCACCTTTTTCAAAAGCCCACTAACTTGTCCTTGTATGATAAATACGTAATATTAAAATTTCTTAAATGTACACAAAGTATTTTATTTTTAAAAAAAATTTAATGTTTCTTTAAAAGTTTTTTATGTCAAAAGCCCAAGTAACTTATCCTTGTATGATAAATACGAAATATTCCTGAAATGTACACAAAGTATGTATATAATATAGGTTGTGCTGCGGCGCCCAATTTTATTTAGGGCGCCTACGGCGCCCACTTTTTTCAAAAGTCCAACAAACTTGTCCTTGTATGATAGATACGTAATATTAAACTACCTTAAATGTACACAAAGTAATTTAAAATAGAGGTTGTAGGGCGCCCGAGGCGCCAACTTTTTTTGTATTTGGTTAAAATCCCAAGTAACTTATCCTTGTAATGATAAATACGAAATATTCCTGAAAATTAAACAAAGTATTTATATAATAATTTTTACAGTGCTAAGCACCACACGATTTTTTAACTAATTTTAGAAAGCAGCGCACCAAATTACTGCACCAAAAAATAACTATTTGAGTCAATCAGCACTGCTTACAACACAAAATTTAAAAAAGCAGAGTGATGTCCCTTAGCGTTAGGCATCAGCGATAATTGAGCGTAAATATATAAATGATAAATTTTCTGGCAGCCCTTTTTTAAAATTTGTTCTATTTTATATATGTTTTCTTTGATGGATGGGTCCCATAAAAAGATGTGTGATATAGTACAGGTCTCACGAAATTAAAGTACCATTTCAGTTTTATATATTTATTATATTTGTAAAAATTTATCTTTATAAAACTTAAGGCTTTGTTTGATTTTTAATTACTTCATAGACATTGAGATTCCATGAAAATTTATTATTTATTATTACGCAACTAGTTTGTGCTGCGGCGCCGTGGCGCCTGCGGCGTCCCCTTTTTTAAGGGCGCCTACGGCGCCCACCTTTTTCAAAAGCCCAACTAACTTGTCCTTGTATGATAAATACGTAATATTAAACGATCTTAAATGTACACAAAGTATTTTATAATAGACTTTTTTCGTTTTTTTTTATTGCAAAAGCTTAAGTAAAGTATCCTTATATGATAAATACGAAATATTCCTGAAATGTACACAAAGTATGTATATTATAATATTTTTTTACAGTGCTAATCACCACACGATTTTTAAGTAATTTTAGAAAACAGCGCACCAAATTATTGCACCAAAAATACCTCTTATCGAACGTCCGCATGAAATTGTTTAATTTCCCTATATATATTGCGCCTAAGCGCGTCTGAGTGTGGGTGCTCGCTATGCGGGGTAACTCCCGAAAATAAAATAAATTATTGAAAATTAAATAATAAACATTTTGGTGTCGAGATTAACAAGACGGCGTTTCTCGCTATAAAATATTGTGACTTGACGTAATAGTTCGAGCTCATATTAATTTGTAAAATGGAAACAAAGTAAAAAGAGCCGCGATTATTTCAATGAAATGTGATTTTTTTAATGGTACTATCTGTTTGTGTGTTTATGTTTGTGTGTATAAGTGTGTGAATAAAGTGAGCGTGTGTGTGTTTATGTTGTGAACTAAATGTGATGAAACGGATTATTTTTATGTCTGATAACGTTGCGCCTCTAACAAGAATACGTATATTTTTTTTGTAGAAAATTACAGAATTAATATATGTTTGCAAATTATATCTTTACACTGTTTCCTTTATGTATTTTCGAGATGTATTTTATTCAGCCGTTCGAAAAATTTATTTGCTTTGGTCTTTCTCCAGATGTCTACATTTATGTTCAACGTTAATCTACCTAACATTTTTGTTTACAAACCATAGTCATTGTTTTTTTAGCGCAATATTTTAACAATATTTATATACTATTATTTTCTATTATTTTCTTTATTATCAAATACACAGTATCATTTTACCACTTTTCGTTTATATCTTTTATATGTTTAATTTAAATACTTAATGTATTTGACATTTTACAAGTTAGTTCTAAATAATCAAATACTAATCAAATACTAACAATGTATTCAATGCATTAGAGAAAGAAAGCACATGAGTGAAACCAGATACCAAACACTATAGCTTAGCCACTGTTAATATTCTTTTTGCATAAATTAAGTCAAACATGCTAGGTAAGCTATATTTATCAATGATTCTTAGGTGGGATATTTATTTTCCTTCGGTGCTTAAATAGTTTACACGACTTTTTTTTCTGGAACGATTGCTCCATAAACTGCCCCAAGGAAATAGAAGGAATGAAAAAAAAATCGGTACTGTTATAGACGAAAATGGATTATATATAGGAGTTATATGCACGGACCAATGAGTGTGGGTAATAAGTGGAACAGTTATTTTTATATTGAGTACAACTTTATGACCTTTTGAAATGTACCATTTATTTGGGGTAAGAGTCAATAATATCGCCCAACCCTGGATGACATAAACACTATAGCTTAGCAACTGTTTTTATACTTTTTGCATAGATTAAACTAAATCAGCAGGTTAAATTTTAAGCCCAGACCTTGCGATTCAAAATGTTTCTTTAAAACAAATAAACCCCATGAACACCTTACTTAAGCATCAAAATTCACATAAATAATATGCTTTTCCCCATAAAAAAATCATTGCTAAGAAAGGTATTTAACAGCTTACAAAACTAAAACATTCATTAAAAAAAATAGTTACATTTCTAGAACAATGAGTTGCGTGGCACACACTTCAGGTATAAACTGTACGGTTCTTTAAGGTATACATATATTTAGTGTAAAGACATATCGCGGGTATTACGACTCATATATAGGTTCTAGCTTCAGAAAGTGCGTGCTCAAGCGAAAAAATACACTAACAGCAACTGATATTTAGACATAACAGCTTGATTTCATTTGATCAATATTATGCAACGAGGATACATTTTTGTATAAAGACTGATTTCAAAGGCAGATCATGTTGTTTACTAAATGGCAGTTTTCTATTAAGCTGTATACACTTTCTTGAAAAAATTCTTTTTAAATTATTCTAATTTAATATCAAATGCCTACAAATATATGTTATATATTAAAACCATTACCAAATATGTCATTTTATAAGCTAAAAAATGCTACAACGAAAAAAGGCTTAAATACAAATACAACGAAAAGTAATCCTTTATTTTAGTGGAACAAGTATCTGCCAACTTATTGCTTTGTTAATACTAGAAGAAAAGAGTGGAAAGTCTTTTCAAAATGACGCAATTTATTAGAAAATCAATCTCTAGGAATTTAAATAAAAAAACAAACATTGTTTTTATGTTAATATTCGTGTGTAAAGAAAATAGCAACCCGTAAACCTTATTTCCACCCTCCACTAAGCATACATATTCAAATAAATATTATCTGGCTCAAATAATAACTAATTCGTCTAAAACTAATTTCATGCTTAAACTATACAATGGTATTGGTGTTTTTCTGAGCATTTTCCTAGAACCAAAGGAATCATATGGAAATATATTTTTATTTTTTTTTATTCATGTGAAAATAAATTGAGCCTCGCCGATTAGATTTTTATAACTCTTAAGTACCTTTCATATTCTGTAGGAGTATATTATATAGAGAAAAGCATGCGTTATTAAAGCAGACATACCAAAACTGATGGTTAATATTTAAATTCATCATAATTTCTATTTTCTCGACACACATATCGTGAATTTTATAAGACATGGTTTGATTTATCACTACCCTAATTTCATGATGCATTTACATTCAATTTTAAAGGAAATTTGAGACCCAAAACAAAATAAAGTTATTTTTTAATTGTGCCTACCCCTGTTCTGGCAAAAAATACACTAACAGCAACTGATATTGTGACATAACAACTTGATTTTATTTGAGCAATATTATACAACGATGATAAAATTTTGTATACAGACTGATTTTTTAAAAAACTATTCTTTTTTAAAATCAAATGCCTACATAATATATGTTATATATTAAGCCCTAACTTATATGTCATTTTATAAGCTAAAAAAGCTACAATGAAAAAAGGCTTGAATATAAATACAAAGAAAAATAATCCGTTATTTAAGTGAAACAAGTATCTGCCGATTTATTGCTTTGTTACTATTCTAAAAAAAATATCCTATTCGTCTTGAACTAATTTCATACTTAGCTTAAAAAAATGGAGTGGGTGATTTTAAGAGCTTTTCCCTAGAACCAAAGGAATCAAAGATATTGTTTTAATTTTTTGATTTATGGAAAAAGAAATTTAGCCTTGCCCATTAGATTTTTTTAACTGTTAAGGACCTTTGTTATTCTGGTAAAGTATATCGAGAAAAGAGTGCGTTATTAAAGCAGAAATACCAAAATTGATGGGAAATATTTAAATTCATCATACTTTCTATTTTCTAGACACACATATCGTGATTTTTATAAAGAAGGGGTTTGATTTATCACTACCCTAATTTCCTGATACGTTTACACTTATTATTAAGGGGAATGTGAAACTCAAATCCAAATAAAGTTATTTTCATTGTGCCTACCCGTAGCATCGCACGGGCATTGCTCTCGTTATTAATAATAGTGTGGAGGGTGTTTAATGTTAATCTGGAAATCAAAATGATAATCCAATTTTTTTAAAAAGCAGAGTGATGTCCCTTAGCGTTCGGCTACATAATTGAGCGTAAATATATATATGATGGTACATTTGCTTCTTTAGTTTAGTTTAGTTACATGCTATGAATGAACTAGTTTACATTTACGTGTTTTTTTTTCTTTCATACTCTTAAAAGTTGACACTTTTCTGGATGGAACTAGTTTTCCATTTTATTAATTCATCTAGGTAATCTAGGTCCTGTGTAAGATTTCGCTACTTGTTCTGATTAAATTGTTATTCAAATTATACAATCATCAGCAAATAACACAAATTTTTACCTGATGAGTTGCTGTTGGTTAAATCATTTATGTACATTATTAAGAGTTGTTGGCCTAGGACAATTCATTGTGGAACTTTTGACTAAACAATTATTTATGCTGATTTAGATCCATTAATTATTGCAGTTTGCTCTCTACATAATGGGAAACCTTGAATTGAAAGATGTATGTATATATGTCAGTCTTTCATTTGTGAGGTGGGGTTTTTTTCGTTTTTATTTATTTATTTTTATTTTTTTTTGGTTTTTGTTTATTTATTTATTTTTTCTGTTTAACTGGATTTGTCAACTTTCTTATTTTAACCGTTACCGACGCTCCTTCTATACAGAGGATTATTGCGTCGTGTGCGTATCTGTGGTTTGTGTTAAGTCATGCATTCTTATTAGAGGTTTAAATGTTGATAAAGTGTTGGTTTTCTTGGTTTCTTCAGACAACCTATTTCACGCCTGAATTCTGGACGGGAAGAATGAGAATCTGTATGTGTTTTTTCTTTCATTCGGAATTAAAAAAAAGGTGTTTTATCCTTATGTCTATTTGAGGTTTGTATTAAGTTATCTTTGTGTTGTATTTCTAAATTAAAATTATTTGCCATATGTATAATTACTACTTTACTCTTGGTTCTTCTTTCCTCTAGTGTTTCAAGGTTCAATGATTTATCTTATGGTGTTTTTCTTGACAGTTTTGAACATTCGTTAGTAGTGAATCTGGAAGCTCTTTTTTGAATTTGTTCTAGTTGATTAATGTTTTCCTTGGTTGATGGATCCCATCCCATACAGAAGATGCACATTCTAGTACAGGTCTCACCAAGGTGAGATAGCAATTTAATTTTATATTCTTATTCATCATCATCATGGGGGACGCGGTGGTCGAGTGGCAGCGCACTCGACTGGCGTACCGATGGTCACGGGTTCGAATCCATGTAAAGGCAAGGATCCTTTCCCGGGGCCTAGGGCGTCCTTGAGTCACCCAGCTCCGAATGGGTACCTAACACTAGTTAGGCGGCTGGGTAATGCGTGGAACCCACAAAGCCGTGGCCTGTGAACGCTGCGTCACTTGCCACAGCCAACAGATCATCTGTCATGGTCTGTGGACGCAATTATCTTCTGCATTGAAGGATAAGATAAGATCATCATTTGTCCTTTGCGTTCCTTGTGGCTTCATTTCTTCCCTAGCTCTTCCCAGTCCTTCCAGCCTCGTCCAACATGCTCCGTCTCCATGTATGCTTGGGTCTTCCTCGTTGGGGGTTCCAATCTAAGGCCTGCCTAGCCCTGCTGTTAACTTTCCTGAGGGCGTGTCCAATCCATCTCCACTTTCTTTCCATGATTTGTTGTTCAACTGTTCTTTGTCCACATCTTTACAAATGCTTGGAGTTTTCGACCTTATCGAACCATTTTATTTTCAGAATATTTCTGAGGCATCTGTTAACAAAGGTCTGGAGTCTATTTTTTTGTTGTCTCTGTCGTCCGCCATGTTTCGGATCCATAAATAGGACCGTTTTAACATTGGTGTTAAAGATCCTTACTTTTGTTTTGACAGAGATGTGTGTAGATCTCCAGACCTGTTTCAGATTGGCAAAAGCCTGTCGCGCCATATTTATTCTTCGTTCGATGTCCTCATCTGTTCCCCCTGATACACTGACCACACTCCCAAGGTATACAAAGTTGTTTACTTGCTCCAGGTTACGGTTTTCTACTTGGATGACTCCATCTTGTAGGAAGTTTATTTTCAAAAATTTTGTTTTTTTAATGTTTATATTGAGTCCTACTCTTTTCCCAGTCTTGCTCAAGGCTGTGATTTTGTCTTGCATGTCTTGAAGTCTGTGGGACAGAATGGCCAAGTCATCCGCAAACTCCAAATCTTCTAGTTTTTGCATTATTTTCCACTGGATTCCTTTTCCTGAGCTTGCATAAGCTTCTTTTGTGACCCAGTCTAACACAAGAAGGAACAGAAGTGGTGAAAGGAGGCATCCTTGTTTGACTCCAGTTGTGACATGGAATTCATCTGTTAGTCTACCATTATGTACTACTTGGCAGGTGAAGTTTTCGTACAGATTTCGGATCATGTTAGTTATTTTGTTTGGTATTCCATAGTACCTCATTATTGACCACATAGTTTCTCTATTTATGCTATCAAAGGCCTTTTCAAAGTCCACAAATGTGGCATAGAGTGGAGATTGCCATTCAATATATTGTTCTATAATTATCCGGAGTGTTGCTATTTGGTCAATGCATGATCTTCTTTTTCTGAACCCAGCTTGTTCTTCTCTCAGGAGATCATCGCAGGCATCTTTTATTCTGTTTAGTATTGTTCTGCTAAAGACCTTGCTTGCTACTGATAGTAGAGTAATTCATCGCCATTTCTCACATTGTGACAGATCCCCATTCTTTGGAATTTTAATCAGTAAGCCCCTTTTTTATTCTGCAGGAGGGGTTTCAGTTGACCAAATTTTGTTGAAGATACTGTGGAGTTGGTTGATGATTTCAGCTCCTCCTTCTTTTAGGACCTCGGGTGGTATGCTATCTACACCTGCTGCTTTCCCTGTCTTCATTTGATTGATGGCCGTCCATATTTCTTCTTTGGATATCTCTTCCATATTTATGTCCAGTGTTTCTCCTGTGGTCAAAACGGGTGGGTTCAGAGGGGTCGGTCTGTTTAGGACTTCCTGGAAATATTCTTTCCATTTTCTAAGCTGGTCATCTATGGAGGAAATGGTTTTATCTTGTTTATCTCTGGACTGGTACATTGTATTTAGATTTCTTGCCACTCAAGAGTTTAGTAATTGTGTATAACTGTTTTAGATCTCCTTTTACTGCTGCTTCTTCTGCTTGTTCAGCTAGCTTATTTTAAAAGGTTCGTTTGTCATTTCTAAGCATTTTTGTGACCTATTTTGAAATTGTATAACACTCTTGTTGAGTAACTTGTTTATGTTTTCTTGTTTTGGCTTGATTCACTTTTTGTTTTGCATGTATCCTATCATCAATTCTTTGCCATGTCTCATCGCTGATCCAGTGTTTTTTTGTTTTACGGGGCAGGTTTGAGTATTTCCTTGCAAGATACTGTAATAATTTCTTTGAAGTTATCCCAGGTTTTGTCTATGTTTCCTTCATTTTCATCATCTAGTTGCAGTGCAGCAAATCGGTTTTTAATGGTTAGCTGTAGTTCGTTCTTTGCCTGTGGGTTTCGGAGCTTGCCTGTGTCAAATCTGATTCGCCTGTCTGTTTTTGGCCTTTGGTTGGCTAGCTTTATTTTTAGCTTGGCCACAACCAGATGGTGGTCTGATCCAATGTCTGCTACTCTTTTTGTTCGTACATCCTGCAATGTGCTCCTCCAGGTGCGATCTATATTGATGTGATCTATTTGATTTTCTGTTTTGGTGTCTGGTGAGAACCACGTTACTTTGTGGCAATTTTTGTGTGGGAAGATGGTGCCTCCAATCACCAGCTTATTGAATGTGCAGAATGTTGCAAACATGTCTCCATTTTCATTCATGTTGCCCAGTCCATGTATGCCCATTACCCTCTCTCTCTCTCTATGTTGTCATTGCCAACTTTAGCATTCATATCGCCCATGACCAAGTATGTCTCTTTTCGGTATTTTATCCATTATACTTTGAAGTTGTTCATAGAATGCAACTTTATCTTCCTCAGGTGCAAGGTTGGTTGGAGCATAGCACATAATGATGTAGACATTTTTGAACCTGGACAGGAATTTGGCTCTGATTATTCTGTCTGAAATTGGCTTATTATATTAAATATTCTTATTAAATCTGTTAAAATGTTTTTCGAAATTAAATACTTTTGAGAAGTCTAGTAATATTTTATCCATTTGATAATTATTATTTAAGCCTTTTGACAAATGTCTATGAGACCAATCACTTGTGTTTCACGTGATCAGTTTTTCCTAAAACAGTGTTGATGTTGACACAGGACATTATTTTTGTCTTTGTGATTAACTATTCTCCTATGTATTATGTGTTATAGAATGTTATAGAATTTTCAAGTAATACTATAAAGTAGGGATGCAGAAATTAAAGATTAATTAATGGATTACTCGTTAAAAATTTTAATTGATTAAAAGTTAACTAGATACGACCCGCGACGTAGCATACGCTGCAGACTTGCTCACAGATAGTGAAAAGAATAGGGGGGGGGCGACGGACACAAATAGCAGTGGGAAGAAATGAAAACAACGCGAGGGAACGTCGGGGGTTGGGGGAATAGCCGACGCATTGTTGGTCGCGAGACATTCTCAGTGCGGTTAGCTACCTATCCTCCACCCTTCACCACCCTAGCTTGCCAACCATAAACTGTCATTGGCCGACCCTAGCGAGGGTCAGCCATGTTCGCAAAAAAGGGGGGAAAGATCGGGTACAAAACAAACATTTTGAAAAATTAAAAAAATAAAGTTTCCCCTACAGCTTGAATATAGGGAGGTTTTCGACTTAAGGAAGGTCGACTTAGCGAGGGCCGACTGTACTACTTCAGCCCCCTGATTTTTTTCCCATTTCATTAGCATTAGTATCAGAAGACTTTTAGATTCATTGAGAATTTTGAAGTTTTGGAATTAGAAACGTTCACGTATTTAAATTTAGTTCCTTCATTTTAAAAATATATAATTTTTAACTTTGCTTTTCTTTTATGACATTAAAATCAATTCTAACGTTTTTCATTTTTAGAAGCCAATTAACATTGAGCACCTATTAGCAATTTAAACGAGATGTGGATGTCAAATTTGAAGAATCAATACAGTTACAAGCAGTTCAGTGTCATGTTTTCATACTACTTAAGTATCTTATTATCTGAAGAATGTATATCCGAAATGGAATTTAAATTTTTGCCAGTTAAAACATTCACATATTTTAGGACACTTTATTTATTTATTAAGTTTTTATTTGGTTTTACTTTTATTTTAATAAAAAGCTCAACTTTATTTTTAAAATTGTTATTCCCAAACTAATTAATCTACGAGGAATTCGCCGCCCCTAAAAAAAGTGCCTCTCGGTCCATTAGCCTACCTTTCCCCTCCTCGCCACGTCACATGAGTGGGGGTGGGGGTTATTATCTCTAGTTGTTATTGTTTTGTTGGGTTAATCCTTGTAAGAGTTTATACTGATTTTTAATTTACATCTCATACTGCAGATAGCAAATAAAAGTAAAATTAACCTGTTATCACACAACAAAGGAAAAAGGTGACCAAAAAATTGTTCTTTTCTTTTTTAATAGGTGTTGTAATGCCACGCCACAGAAATATAATCTTTTTTGTTCCCTGGAAAAAAATTGGACAAAAACCCACACAAAAGCACAACAAATTAATTACGTAAAACATTATCTGTGTAATTGTTTTATTTTACCTACGCTATGACAGCACAATGCGTAGCACATATGTTTTTTTTAAATTCAAGTATTCGGTGCGTTTTAGAGAATATTTTCCATCGATGTTGTATGAACTTATCGATGAGATGTGCTGATTGAACAAACTGAAACTTCAATTTAAAAAAAGTTTGCACCAACGCGTCCGAGTGCTCATCATGTTGCTGTTACACAGTGAAAGTAAATTTTGATAACAAATATTTGGCGCTGATTAAAGCTCTATGCTATACTTTTGGACATTTTGACGCGTTTGAAAGTTACATATGGATGTAATTTTATTGAAAGTTAAATATGGATCTATTTTCTTTTAAAAGTTACATTTGTATCTATTGACTATTTCAAGATACTTATGGATCTACTTTCTATTTAGCGTTAATTGGATGGGATTTCTTTTAAACGCTACATTTGATCTACTATAATTTAAAATTACATATGGATCTCATAACTAATGAACGTTAGATATGTATATATTGTCTTTTGAAAGTTGCATATGGATCTACTCTCTATTGAAAGTTACATATGGCTTTACTAACTTTTGAAAGTAATATATGGATCTACTATCTTTTGAAAGTTACATACAGATCTACTATATATTGAAAGTTACATATGGATCTACTCTCTATTGAAAGTTATTCATGGCTCTACATTTCATTTAAAGTAACAAATGGATCTAAATTCTATTGAAAGTAACATAACGATCTACTGTCTATTCAACATTACATCTTAAAGAATATTGATTTTGATGAGCTAAACTTGCTGTGAAAATTAAAATCATAACTAAAAGATCTGCATTACACGAAAGCATCTCAGAAATGTATCCAGTCTACAACGAAATCGTTTTTTATTGCGCATGCTTGCATTCCTTTTGCCAATATTACAAGAAAGTAGCATTTCTGTTCTCGTATACCCACCAAACGAGTCACTTGTAATTCATAACCTATTCTTTTTTGTAGAGTTACAAATTCTCGAATTTATGCCATGTAGTAAACACATGTATAGAAATGGTGCAGTGTTGAAAAGTTACTGTGATAACATAGCTCCTTAAAGTGAAAACTTCTGTTTTTTCGCTGTTTTGTGTGTCACATCAGCTCCGCGACTGTATGCATGGCTTTAATAAGTATGTCATCATTTAAATAGGTAAAAATCAAGAATAAACTAATATAAGTAATACTGAAGTAAGAATACTAAAAGAGTTAATATTGTATACAAAAGATTAGATTTAAAGTAAAAGCTAAGGTTTGGAGTAAGCGACACATAGCTATTTTTTAATTGAATTTGTGTGGAAAGGAAGGTTTTCTTGGAGTGGGTATAAAAGTTAAGACCGTATCGGGTAGCGCGAACCGGAGACATACCCATTTTAGTGGGGGTAATTTAAAAATGAAATATCATCCGGATGATATGACTTTAGGTATCTTTTCCCACATATTTCTCAAAATGTCTTGTTAAATCATTGACTTTTTTTAATTAAAAAAAAACGACTTTGGGGCCGTCCATACAGTACGTCACGTTCCAGAGGGGGGTGGGATTTAAGAAAGTGTGACAGTTTGTGACAGGGGGGAGGGGGATCGGCCATGTGTGACTATTAGAGTTTTATGTTAAATGTTAATTATTTTGTTAGTAAAAAAATATTTTTGTTCAAAAGTGTGACGTACTTTAGCGGTGGGGGAGGGGGGTACAAGATTTGTGACAGGGGGAGGGGGTGGTGAAAATTGTCAAAAATAACGTGACGTACTTTATGGACGTCCCCTAAACAGCAGAACTCACTGCCTGGAACGCGCTATAATGTGGCTATTGAAAACACTCTTGAGTAGAATGCTTGCCCTCACACATCATATTAGAAATTATTACCTGTTGATTTTGTTTGAAGTGTAAGTGTTTTCATAGTCGTATAAGTTATTACCGTATATAATCGTTCTATAGCCCGTTGTTCATAAGCCGCCCCCGCCCCCACACACTTTTGGAAGAGAAAAGTATTAAAAGTGTATAACCCCCTCGAAAGCCGACCCCCAAAATAATAGGACAGCTTAAAAAAAATATTACACTTTTTTTAAAACTACAAGCTAAATCAGGTCATTATGATGGTTTACTTTCTACTGCCTATCTTTGTCTTTGTGCTCTTTGTTAGGCAAGAGTTACCGGTATTTTATAAAAAAAATTATTTGGTAAACAGTGACGAAAGCGCGTACATTAAAATTCGTTGTTTAAAACAAAATCTGTAAAACAATTTATTAAAACTTTCACAAAATAAATAAAATGATAAAATAAGGTAAGTACAGATAATTAATAATATGTTATAACTTGTGGTAGTGGAGTCGTATCTTGTAGAATGTAGAAAAGGACCTTGATGATCCACAATAACAACACCGATATTCAATGAATGAAGATGCAGAAATCACCATAGACCCGCTCGTCAGCCGACCCCCCAACTTTCCCCCCCCCCTAGATTTTGTCCCAGAAAAAGGCGACTTTAGAACGAGTATATACTGTACTTAAAAAATAACCACTTATCGCGAAAGCTTTGTCTAAACTTTTAAAATTAAAATGTAAACAATGCAATTTATTAAGACAATTAAACGTATGGTCTTTTATAACGTCTAAAAAAATAAGACACGTGAAAAGCCTGATCAACATACCAAAATAATAAAACCTATAATGAAAATTGGATAAAAGCTAACATCATTAACAAATATTTTGCACCAACATTTTTGTAGACCAAGAGTTATAAATAAATAGCTCAAAAAAGATAATGGTCCAGACGAATGCTTTAAATTCAAGACTGCGGAAATTAGCGATTAATTAATCGATTAATCGTTAAAAATTTGAATTGATTCAAATTAATTTGATCGATTAAAATTTGATTAAAATTTAAGAAAATATCTCTCATATTTTTTGCCAATTTATTAATAATTTATATCTTTTGTTACTTATACACTTTTCCTTCGTATTAATATTATTTTTTTAGATTTGCATACGTTGACAAAAATATTTTTTTCTTTCTTCTTTATTGCATAGCAGAACGAATTTGCTGTGTTACCTCCTAAAATTTGGGAGCCTTGGATATAACGCGACTTAACAGATTTTGCGAAATAATGAATCGCGACTTAACGGGATCTATACATGCGTGTTAAAAATATAATTAATCGAAATTAATCGATTAATATTTTTTTGATTAATCGAACAGTTTGTCTCTTTAATCTGTACCAGTGCTATTTACAATTCAAGATTATTTTCTGCATTATGTGACGGAGTGGGTGCTGAACACAAACAGTACTTACTGCATGCGGATGTGCGCTGGTTTTCGTATGGGAAAATTCCTGTCAAGAGTTTTTGAATTGTGAAGAGAGCTCGACCGATTTCTACAGAAGAAAAAACCCGGATTGGTCTCAAATATTTCACAAAGTTAATGGGACAGACGAGTTGACTTATTTGTCTGATATCCTTTACATTTCTAATTAGCTCAATATTTCCATGCAAGGAAGATTTGCTTTACGCTTTAGAATATCACACACGATAGACCTGCTACACTTACTAATATTACTTGTAAAATTCAAAACGTATAAAATATAGAACCACATAGACAAATACAGTGTCATGTGTAAAGATCAACACCGCTTTAGGAAAAACATGTCATGTGAAATTTTTCTAATAGATGATTTGTCCAAAGATTTAAATAAAAAAAATAATCAAATAGATACAATATTACTAGCCTTCTCAAAAGCACTGATTATGTTCACCCTTCTAGTTTTCTCTTAAGATAAACAAAAATCAAAAACAAATTTAAAGACTTTGGCATCCCTGATCACAAACATCTTTGGGTTCAAGATTTCCCATTAGTTCGAGATCAAACTGCAATAGTAAATGGATGTAAATCAACACCAAGAACAGTCAACTCAGGAGTTCCACAAGTAACTGTCTTGAATCATAAAATAATTGACATAAATGATGTACCCAAAAGTATATCATCAGGAAAAAGTTGGGGTTATTAGCTCATGATTGTATAATCTCGAGAAAAGATAAATCAGAACAAGATAGCAACATCTTATAAAAAGACTTAAATGAATTAATAAAATGGAAAATATTTCGATTCAGAAAAGTGTCCACAGAGGAGATCAGGGGTCTCCAAACTCATCCTCTCATCCGGCCCTTGGAGACCTTTTAATCTAAAAAATATACTATTTTAGCCTGTAGTTTACCACAAAACTGTGTAGTTGGCCCCCAAACTGCTGTTTGACAGTTAATGCGGCCCTCCGGCAGAAAAGTTTGGAGACCCCTGGTGTAGAGTAACAAATGAAAAGAAACAAGTAAATTGAATTATTTCATTTATGGAAAACAAAACTAATCCAAACTAAAGATGCAAAATACCATGGAATAATAAAAATAAAAAAATATCATGGAATCTCCATATCAAGCAAGTATTTTTTTTAAAATCCAACAAAACATTAGGCTTTATAAAGAGAAACTTTTACAAAAGTAATAAAATAAAAAAATTAAATCTACATTATTTTGGTGAGACCTAAACTATATTACATATATTTTTTAAGGGACGCATCAACCAAAGAAATTGTAGATAAACTATAGAACAAATTCAAGATGCCAGATTCATTACTGGAGAATATTCCAAATCGAAACCATTGTTTAAATCATTAAACCTAGAAGCGTCCATACTGTTTGCATGAAGGGCCATTGTCACGGTCAGATAACGTGGATGTTATGGTGTGAAAATGACTGGGCGTAAATGTAGCGAGAATGTGTGATCACATGCGTGAACACGAGTTCACGTGGACGGTTTTGTGAATTCGGATCAAGTGGAGTTTGTGGTCAGAGGGCGTGGGAGAGGTCATGAGAGACCAGTGGTGACAAAGGGTCAGAAAAGATTTGGGAGCTGAGTGATATACACAGTGAGGAAGACGGACTGAGGTGTGTTGGACTTTGAATAATATGAAACCCACTAGAAATTTGTCATCAGTATTGTCATATATGTCGAAAATGATGTAATTAAACTTGCATTGAAATGAATCCAGTGTTGGTGACAATTTTGAACGTACAGTGTGGTTGCTATCTGTGGCCAAGTGTGGACCTCGATCCCCCCTAGACAACGAATTCACCACAGCCATATTCCATGAAGTAAAGATACACGGAGGCAAGATTAAGATAAACAAAAATGACACTATGAGAGGTTTTTATAGCAAACGGTGAAACTGAGATCTTGACTGCAGTAATTGGGTAAGGCCAGGCTAAATGCAACTAGTTGATTTCACGCTGGTGAGAGCAACTTAGTTTCATCCTTACACCTTTCTTGTTAAAATTCATATCTGGGATGTCTGCTCACACAAGTATGTTGTGCCAAACAAGGTGAGCATTTTCTTAGCAAATGGTCGAATCTCTTGTAATCTGTCTTTATCCAGCTGTTTTTGCTTTCTGCGACATTCAGCATCTTTTTGCAGCTAAATGAGTTTCAGTTGCAGAAGGCCTGGAGCATCGTCAGGGTCCTCAGAGATAGGTAAAGAAAAAAACATGATTTTTTTTTCAATAGTTGCGAGGTCTTGAACGCATTTGAAATTCATTAGCCAGTCATATGATATCTGCAACATATCCTTGCATTTGCTCATTGCAGTTTCTTTCTGGAAAAGTTGTCATGATTTCCTGTAGTGAGGTTGAATGTGAGGTATTAGGTTGCATTTGGGACAGCTACCTTGAAAAAGTTTCAGCTTGTTCAAAAAAGGCATTGTTATGTGCTTACCACTGCATTGTGGTTTTGAAGACTTGTGTTAAGAAGTGATAGATGTCTTGTTACATTAACTAAAAATGCAAAGTCTGCCAGCAAAGCAGGATCAGATAATTTTGGAAGTGGCTATTATTTATTGTCCACGAATTCCCCAATTTCTATTGTAAGTGTACAGGCGCGCTTAAGTGATGTTCTTCAACTGAGCAATCTTGCATCATTATGATACACATCATCTTCGTATTCTCCCTGTATGTCAAGAAGAAACTGCTGAAACTGGCTATGATACAGAGCTTTAGAGCGAATGGAGTTTGTATCTTTTATGACTGGCTTAATGACACGATCACATCTAAGATGTTTGGCAAAAATCAGCTGTTGGTGAATGATACAGTGAAGTTTAAAGCTTTGCCACCCTCTTCGCTGACTTTATTACAGACAAGTTTTGCTAGTCCACTGCACTCACTAGTCATGGTAGGGGCACCCTTAGTAATAATCACAGAGATTTTTTCGGCGGTAATTAAATGTAATTGACAGCACAACAAACGGAAGGATATAAATATGTTCCCTTTCTTTGGTCTTTACGACTCTGAAGTTCCAGTAATGTGTATCAATAAAATGACATCAATGTTTGTTTACGTACCCAAATAGCACCAAAAATCTACTTTTCTTATAAATCAATTGTAGTTACAGAAATAACACGCCAGTCAATTAATTATTTAAGATGAGGCCGCGTGCCAGTTATTTTTTATCTGTGGGCCGTGTTTGGCCCGCACTTTGGACACTCCTACACTAGAGGATAGAAGAACAATGAGAAAAGTAGTTATAATACATAAGGCACTAAATTCTAACTTGTAAATAAAACACAAAGATAATTTAGCACAACACTCAGATAGACATCGAGGTTTTAAAATTTTTTTTTATTATTTTGTATGCAAGAACAAACACGTACTAATTCTCGTTCTTTGCGTCTGTAATTCGGACGCGGGATGGTTTGCCTAATCAAGTAAGAAAAACTAACACTCTATCAACATTTAAATCTCGAAAACAAATTCAAGATTAGACATATGCCATGGATATGCGTAGGATGTCATAATCTACTTTATACATAAGGCGTATGTAATAGATGAGAAGAGAATGATACACCTATTGTAAATTTATAAGTTGGAGAAATAATTTGGTAAAAATTTTAAATCTTTTCCTTCTAAAATGGATTTAAAATAATTAGGATGGATTAAACAATTTAATAAAAGAATTTTCTAGAAGTCCACTAAATATAAATATCCCTCGGGGTCAAAAGTATCCTCGCTTTTACTGCAGTTATCATTGTTTTATGTTTACTGCCATGTCCAACTTTAAACATTTACAGCTGTTATGTCCTAGTTTTACTGAAGTTACCAATGTTCAAGTTTTAGTGCAGTTCCCAATGGCCATATTCACTGAAGTTACCAATGTCCAACTATTAATGCAGTTACCAATATCCACGTTTACTGAAGTTACCAATGTCCAAGGTTCACAACAGTTTCAAATGTCCAAGGTACACCAAAGTCTCGAATGTCCAAGGTTCACTACAGTTTCAAATGTCTAGTGTTTACTTCTGATTTAAATGTCCACGCTTTATCAAAGTACCAACATTTCAATAGAAATCGACACTCTCAGCTCACTGGCAACGTTATGTCAACAATTTTTCACATAGGATGATGATGGTTGTTGAAGACTACTATAAAGAAGTAAATTAAACAAGGCCCAATATAAAATATCAAAGGAACACATTCATTGAGATTTTGTTGTTCCATTCACAAGATTCTGGCAGTAGCAGTAGGCTTTCTTGGTAACGTCCTCTTCACAATCCACCTGCCCTCGATAGAAGTTCAACCTGTCAATCGTTTGGCTCACAGTCACTGAAAGAGTGTTGTTGTCTTTGCCAGATTTCAGGCCTTCAAAATACTTCACCAGATCCGTGTCTTCGCACTTTTTCGTAGTTACCGTTCCTTCGTAAAGGGCGCCACCTGGTGACGTCGTGAATTTAACTTTAAATACTCTTTTGTCCGTGTCCAACACCTTGGTGATTTTAATGTGTGCTACTTGAACTATTCCTGACAGCTGTAAGTTCGCGCATCTGGTCTTATTGGTTTTAGAATTGATTGATTTAAGGACAATGTCGACCATACTTTGACTAAGAACTGAAGAATTGGAAATGTTTTCTATCTGACTTTGTCCACATATACAAAATTCCATTGGGATAGGAATGTCTATGCAATCTCTAGACTTAGGCAATTCACGGAATAATGAAGTGCCGTGAATGCCAGCAAATAAGGGGCTTGTACGGTCTGACTTGAAATAGATGAGATCTTGTAACGTTGCATGTGTGTCGAAGTGGGTCGTGAGCCGTCCTGTGTTTGTTTTGAAATTTTTAGCAACATCCGGGTACTTGTCTAAGAACCACTTAGGGAATGTAAAAATGGCGTAAGGGTTTCGACTCTCTATCAGACTGTTTAATGTTGATCTTAGCGGTCCATACCTGATACCGTGATCTGAGAACGAAATCAGCAAAGTTTTATTTAAATGTCCGCTGTCATGAAGATATTTATAGAACTCGTACGTGTGCTCGTCCGCCATTTTGGTTGTTGTTATATCATCGTGGCAAATTCTTGTCTGAAAATCCATCGCATACAATGGCTTGTCTTTAAACGTTTCCAAGAATTGCCTAACATAATTATAATAAAATTTTAACTCTGGCTGGTTACCCAAACAATGACGACCAGCTTTCCATAAGCTCCTATCACTCTCCATGGCCAAGCCTATGGACCGGCTGTAATAATGCGTTGGCGAAAATTTGAAACCTCTTAGCCCTGAGTGAAAAGCTCCCATAGTCGGTTGGTCTTCTGTGTACAGAGTTCTATACCCAGCAGACTCGAAGTCCTTCCACACCAAGTCATAGGTATCTAGAAAACCAGATACATGCCACCATTTCCTTATTTCCGCTTCATAACTTCCAGTCAGCAGTGCCAGATAGTTCGGGAACGTGTTAATGCCGACCTGTGTGTACATGCTCAGATCGAATGAGCCGAGTTCTTCCATCAGAAACGTGTATGTTTTGTTCATGGCCCGCATGAAGTGGTAGCGAGGGACGCCGTCCATTCCTATCATGACAACGTTCAAGGTTTCTTTGGGATTGTACACTGCGTTCCGTTTCTTGAGCTTGAAAGACAGCTCCTCTGCCAACTCTTGGCGTTTGGGAATGAGGGTGTGGTACGTTTTAGAGATTGTCTTCGAAGCATTATTCTCGCACACGGCCACAAGAAATTCAGTTTTTTCTCCAAGAACGATTGAAGATGTGAAGGTGTCGCTCCATTTCCCTGCGATCATATTTTTGTCTCCTTCTGGACTATTTGAAATTTCTTGGTATTTACAGAACCCGAAATCCGCGATGGCCTTCACCTTCGTTTGATCCAACTCCAACTTATTTCCTTTGATGTACGTCAGATCCGGCATGTAACCCACACAGCTAACTTTGTGTTAATCTAATCCGGACATTTTCATAATCTCTGGTCTGAAAGGATTTATGTCCGGAAAAACACAACCAACTGTGTCCTGGTTCACAGATATTTCCGTATGATTTTCTTCTGAACCTGTAAAAACCCATTCAATCAGCTTGAAATGTGTGTTGTTGAATAACACCGTACCCATGAAAGAAATGAGTGCTTCAACCTCCAACCTCTCTATGACGATCAGACCAACACATGCGACAACGATTAACCCAAAGGCTTTTGGTAGGTGGCGTGCAGTCGGACCTAGGATGAGAGAAGTTAAAGTACTTTTTTAAAAACACAAAATATAATTAATATTGATACATTGTCATGTCATAAATTTAATATTTCATCCATGAGACAATTAATAACATAAATGTAAAGCCAATATAAGGGGCCGTCCATAAAGTACATCACGCTCAGAGGGGAGGGGGGGGGGTAAGAAAGTGTGACACTTTGTGACAGGTGGTAGGTGGTCAGGCCATGTGTGATGTCACACATTTATTTTTTAATTTTTTTTTCAAATTTATTTATATTTTTTAGTAGAATTTAAATAGCTTTAAAAATAATTTTCAAAAAATTTTATGAAACATTAGAATTAGATCTATGTCAAAATAGCATCAAATGCGTATCTCCTTAATGTTAATAAATCTGAATTGGATGCAGCAAGACTGATATCGAAGGATCAGGAATCGTTTGACAATCATGTTCTCAACAGCAAATATTTCACTCATCTTGTGAAATATCAGGCCATAAAATGTTGCGACAAAGCACGGAGCTCATATATTAACGTTTTACCTTCAAGATTATTCCACTCCTCCAATCCCAATCAACCAAACAGCTTCAGACTCAAAGCTTCAGAAAGAGCAAATTCAGATTCTCATAAATTTCCTTCCATGATTGTAGCACAAAGTCTCAAATTTGATGACATTATGCTAAGATCAACAGGAGTTTTCAAAGTACAACCATATGATTACCAGCTTATTTAATCGACTTTGCAAAGTATGTCACTCATATTTTGCCTCACAAACAATGTTGAAGAAACATACCGGAAAACACAGAGCTCGGGCTCAGGAGAATGTGCCCACCTAAACTGTTCAAGAATCAACTCAGATCAAACGCATCCGTCCTTAGAGAATCGCTTCTAGAAGGCAAAGAGAACCTATGACACGGGGTTGCTTATTAAAAATCTGGCTCCGGCTTCGGCTTTATTTCATAAATCTGGCTGGCCGATGGATCCCTAATTTTTTTTATATATATATATATATGATACTGGCTTCGTCAAATCCGGAATCCGGTTTTTTAACAAATCTGATTCCGGCTCCAGCCGGATTTCCCTTTATAAATCCGACCAGATTTCAACATTTTGAATCCGGTACATCCCTCCTTTTAAGTGGACATTTTATATTTTAATACAGTTTAATAGTGAAGTGTAATGAAGTATTAAATTAAATATTTTATTTAGTTGTTTTTTTATCGAAATTGTGACGTACGTTGTGGGGTACCGAGATTTGTGACAGTTGGTGACGGGAGGAGGGGGGTTCAAAAATGGTCAAAAATAGCGTGACGTACTTCATGGACGGCCCCTAATCTGTAAATGTCGTATTTTTTTTTACAAACAAAACATCATTATATTGATACTTTGCCATGTCAAAATTACATTCAGTTATCAATACAAAAAGAAATTAAGTGTATAGCAAATCTAAATTGTTTTGATTTTAATGAAAAATTTCACGCATGTTAGTATTTGAAGAAAGAGAATAATAACATAAAATTCTATGTAAATAAATTCAATTGGTTTATTTCACTTGTAATTGTCTTTTAAAAAACTCTAAACGAATAACGCATAGCGAATGTGAAGATGACTTTTTGAATATCGAATCTTCCATATTATGATTTCTCTTTTGATGATATTTCAATTAATTGTATGTGTTTATCATACATGTCATTACTTGACGACAATTGAAATATACAAAATCATTAGATTATTGGAAAACCTTAACCGTTACCAAATTGTTAATTTTGAATTAATTAACCAAACCATCAAGGGGAGATAATCAACAAGTAGCATCAACTTAAAACGACAAATGTGGGGTCAACAGAAACGGGCGCCACAAAATATTCAGTTTAATAAATTATTTATTTTAATTAAATTCACGCCTATGTTTGTGTCTCAAATTTTTCATTGATCGATTTTTACTCTCTACCCACCAAAATTATTTCTGATTGTTCGCTGTGCACATATTGAAAACTAGGGGCAAGTACCCGGCTATGCCCGGGTTTAACAACAACAGCAACAACAACAAAAACAACAACAGCAACAAAACAACAAAATCAAACAACAAAAACAAAACAACAACAAACAACAACTACAACAACAACAGCAACAACAACAAAGCAACAACAACAAAACAACAACTACAACAACAACAGCAACAACAACAGCAACAACGACAAAAACAACAACAGAAACAGCAACAGCAACAAAACAACAAAAACAAAACAACAACAAAAACAACAAAATTAACAACAAAACAACAACAAAACAACTACAACAACAACAGCAACAACAACAAAGCAACAACAACAAAACACTACAACAACAACAGCAACAACAACAAAGCAACAACAACAAAGCAACAACAACATGAAGGGCATTGTCGTCGCAGGGCAAGGGATGTGGACAACAACAACAACAGCAAAAACAACACAAAAGCAACAACAGCAAAAGCAACAACAACAGAAACAACAACAGCAACAACAACAAAAACAACCACAAAAACAAAACAACAGCAAAAACAACAAAAACAAAACAACAACAAAAACATCAACAACAAAACAACAACAAAACAACAACAACAACAGCAACAACAACAAAGCAACAACAACAAAACAACAACTACAACAACAAAAGCAACAACAAAAGCAACAACAACAAATCAACAACAATAGCAAAACAATTATTTTATGGCGATAGTCGCCTTCTTGTTAATCTCGACACCAAAATGTTTATTATTTTGCGTCATTATTTTACGTCTTAATTTTCAATAATTTTTATTTTATATAGCTCATATAAGGAAAAACTACATTTTGGGCCCCCGGCCCCCAGTATCTTATATATATGGAACGAAACCCTGTTTAATAACCCTTCCGGTATAATTTTGTGTACGTGTACCAAATTTCACGTTATTTGGTTGTCTGGATCTTGAGTTATTAGGGAACAGACAGACAGACAGACAACAAATGCGTCTTATATATATAGAGACTAGGGGCAAGTACCCGGCTCCCGCCCGGGTTTAACAACAACAGCAACAAAACAAAAACAACAAAAACAACAACAAAACAACAAAAACAAAACAACAACAAAAACAACAAAAACAACAAAACAACAAAAACAAAACAATAACAAAACAACAAAAACAAAACAACAACAAAAACAACACCAAAACAAAAACAAAACAACAACAAAACAACAACTACAACAACAACAGCAACAACAACAAAGCAACAACAACAAAACAACAAATACAACAGCAACAACAAAAAAGCAACAACAACATGAAGGACATTGTCGTCGCAGGGCAAGGGATGTGGACAACAACAACAACAGCAAAAACAACACAAAAGCAACAACAGCAACAACAACAGCAACAACAACAAAAACAAAACAACAACAAAAACATCAACAACAAAACAACAACAAAACAACAACTACAACAACAACAGCAACAACAACAAAGCAACAACAACAAAACAACAACTACAACAACAAAAGCAACAACAACAAAGCAACAACAACAAAAAAAATTATTTTATGGCGATAATCGCCTTCTTGTTAATCTCGACACCAAAATGTTTATTAATTTGCGTCATTATTTTACGTCTTAATTTTCAATAATTTTTATTTTATATAGCTCATATAGGGAAAAACTACATTTTGGGCCCCCGGGCCCCAGTATCTTATATATATGGAACGAAACCTGTTTAATAACCTTTCCGGTATAATTTTGTGTACGTGTACCAAATTTCACGTTATTTGGTTGTCTGGATCTTGAGTTATTAGGGAACAGACAGACAACAAATGCGGCTTATATATATAGAGATAGAGATATATATAGAGATACTAGGGGCAAGTACCCGGCTTCGCCCGGGTTTAAAATAAGGTTTTCTGTAGAAGCGTACACAACTAACTGTTTACTTGCATGCTATAAAATGGTACATTTAACAGTGTATGTGCTGCATGGCTTAATTTCAAGGATGTCACCATCCTCATCTTTCACAATAACAGTTTTGAGATCTTCAAATGAAATAGGTCCCCGAATATGGTGCAGCAGGAGGCGCATGTGAAATGCTTCTCTGTTGTGAGGATGCACAGTGTACACTCTTCCCAAGGCATTGTCTGTCACATATCCCGGGAAGTCTGCAAGAGGTATACCTTTTTTCGGATTTGCCAGACCTTTTGACTGGCATCCCAGCGAAAATGTCTAGGCACTTCAGAATACAGCAATGTTTTTGCAAGAGGATCTGTTTTGCAGAGATCAAAAAACGCTGTTAATGTAGTCTTTGTTGGAGTGTCTGTCAAATGTGCTGTTGGCTGTCCTGGTTTATAGTATACTCCTTGGCCTCCTTCAAGATGTACTGCCAAGTGAACAACTGTTGGATACCTTTGATGGATGGGAAAGTTAAGCAGGCGCCACACTGCCTCACTGCTACTAATGTATCGTCCTTGTTGATAATTAATTGGTAACCCCATCAAGCCTGTTCGGCATTTCATTTGCAACAGTAAACATGGCTGCATCACTTCCCTTGGTAACATAATTGCAAATCTACTTGATGCTTGTGTTTCTATGACGTACATAGGTCATTCCATCCTGTGCATATTCATGCATGTAACGGGGCCCTCCACTGAAGGATGAAGGCAGCACCACTAATTTGCCAAGATTTTCAGAAGTCACATTGTTGTCATTCCTTACTGCCTCTAATAGTACACCATAGTCCTCAGCTCTAAGTTTTGTTTGGTTGAGTCTGATGAAACGCAATCTCTCATTCTCAACCTTAGCATACATATCCACTATGTATTGCTGGAAAAGGCGCGGGCATCTGAGGAGTGTATTAAATTCGTTGACTCTTTGCATCATGCGATATGCATAGTAGTCATTGCTTGTGGCCTTGTTTACATCTTTTATGTTCAAATCATAGCCATCTTCTCCTCTAACAAATAGCAGAGGATACTGAAGTGGATCATATGACCTGTGAGTGTCTTGAATCCTTTGAAGTGGCATTTGTGAGCAACTTCTTGAATGCAGCACAATGTCTCTACGATCACCTAGCTCTCCAGCAATCATGATGCCACTTCACTAACAGATGGTGCATTGAATCTGCCTTTGTGTTCCTTTAATGGTGCTTTGCCGGAAATTTTGATTTTGTAGTCCACTTGAGTGTTATCCATAATCTCAGCAGCCATTTTAAATGACCTCACATAGCTGTTATGCTGATGCAGCATTCTTTGCAGTTTGAGGACAATGTTTCTGTCAACAGGACTGTCAAGCAAATCCAGTCGTCTTTGCACTTGCTCATCTTCTCCCAAGAAGTAAATCTGGAGATATTTGCTGTCTACAGCATTGACTGGATGAAGAGGTCCAGCATGGTGGTACACTTGGCCTTGGACCTTGAATGTTGGTGTCCACCCGTTATTCACGACAACATTAGACTTGAAGGAAGTCACGGCAAACATATTATTGAATAGTCTAATAAGTTTCACAAAGTCCTTTGATTGTGCAGTTTCACCATTCAACAGAATGCACAATGGTTCTGGTGGCTTTAGAATTGGGGGCAGTTTGACTTTACCACTGGAACAGCACATGCCTGGAGTTTCTTTGCTCAGCTGTTTCAGCTGCTCTGGGAACTCTGTGGCGGACCTGATCTGCCTGGATTTTATATATTTTTTTTTCGTATGTTATCATTGCGGGAGAGTACTCAACAACTTCCCAAAGTTTCATGCTCCTATTTACACGGGAAGTTGGATATTTAATGATTAGTCTGTTTTATATAGCTCATATTAGGAAAATACCTACATTTTGGCCCAAGGCCCCCTAGTGAGTAATAATTTTATATATTTTTTTCGCATGTTACCATCGCGCGAGGGTACTCAAAATCTTCCAAAAGTTTCATTCTTCTACTTACATGGTAATTTGGAGAATTATTGATGAGTCAGTTTGATATATGAAAAAAAACTACATTCAGGCCTCTGACCACCCAGTGAGTGATAATTTTTATTAATGTTTCGCCAGTTACCATTTTGGGAGGGTATATAACAACTTCACAAAGTTTCATGCTTCTACCTACACAGGAAATAGGAGATTTAATGATGAGCCTGATTTATATAGCTCATTTAAGAAAAAACTACGTTTGGGCCCCCGCCCACCCCCCTACCCAGTTAGTGATAACTTTATACTTTTTTCGACTGTTACCATTGCGGGAGGGTACTCAACGACTTTCCAAATTTTCATGCTTCTACCTACTCGGGAATATGAGGAATTGGTGTTGATTCAGTTTTATATAGCCCATATAAGGAAAAACCGGTTTTGGGGCACCCGGCCACCCATGAGTGGAAATGTTTACATTATTTTTCACCAATTATCGTCATAATAGTGTATTTGGCAAGTTCCCAAAAGTTTCATGCTTCTACCCTCACGGGAGGTTGGAGAATTAGTTTTGAGTCAGTTTTAAATATACGGAAAAAAAATACATTTTGGCCCCGCCCCCAGTAAGTGATAATTTATATAATTCATTTTTCTGTTGTATGGGGTTTATTTGTTTTAAAGAAACATTTCGAAACGCAATGTTTGAGCTTAAAATGTGCCCTGCTGGTTTCGTTTAAGTTATGCAAAAAGTATAAACACAGTTGCTTAGCTACAGTGTTTATGCCACCCAGGGATGGACGATATTATTGACTCCTACCCTCGCCGATAAAAGGAAAAAGCTTGATCGGACGACTGGATAAAATACATATAGAATATACAAAAAAGAAACAGTGTAAAGTAAAAAAATATGTAATTTGCAATCAAATTTTATAAAAATATATACGTAATCTTGTTAGAGGCGCAACATTAACAGACATAAAAATAAACCATTTCATAACATTTAGTTCACAACAAAAAACACACACACTCACTGATTCACACATGTGCACACAAATACTTAAACGCATACCCACAGCGGTATATTAACAATTAAAAATATAAATTAAAATAATAACTGCTCTTTTCACTTTGTTTCCTATTTACAAATTAATATGAACTCAAACTATGACGTCACATCACATTATTTTATGGCAATAAACGCCATCTTGTTAATCTCGACACCAAAATGTTTAATATTTTACGTCTTAATTTTCAATAATTTTTATTTTATATAGCTCATATAGGGAAAAACTACATTTTGGGCCCCCAGCCCCCAGTATCTTATATATATGGAACGAAACCTGTTTAATAACCTTTCCGGTATAATTTTGTGTGACGTGTACCAAATTTCACGTTATTTGGTTGTCTGGATCTTGAGTTATAAGGGAACAGACAGACGACGGACAGACAACAAATGCGTCTTATATATATAGAGAATGCTCGGTGACAATTTAAAACCATGGTTTTTATAATTTATTTTTAAAAATGTGTTTGAGTTATTGTGCTATTCTCAAAGTATTATTATCCTATTCTATCTGTTACAGACGCTTCTTTTATACAGCAGATTATTGCTTCATACGCATAACCATTGTTTATGTCTCGTCCTGCAAAATTAGTATAGTTTTAAACGTTGAGAAAGTGTTTGTTTTCATTGTTTTCTAAAGCAAACTATTTAATTAATGTCCGAATTCTGAAATGGTAGAACGAGACTTAATATGTGTCTGTTCTTCTTGCATACAGAGTAATTAAAGGGTTTTTATTTTATCCATATGTTTATTGTTTATTTTATTACCTTAGTGTCATTTTTAAAACTTAGAATTAATTGCCCTATGAATTATTAATATTTTGATCTTTGTTCTTCTATTTTCTAGTTTATATGCTAACTTTTTTTAATGGATGTGATTGAATATGAACAATCTAATAATCAGCGTTGTAATGGGAGATAAATCTACGATAATTTTTTTTTATAAATGTATTTAATTTTTCCCTTACAATTATTTTTAATTTTGCTTATGGGCTGTTCTACATAGAAAGAAAATATATTTTTTTAACATTTTCATTCAAGAGTCTGCAAGGAATATCTTTAGTTACATCAACGTATATTTGTTATATAATTATTGGACATTTATTGGGGCTGGTCAAAGAGTACAGTGATTGCCTTTGTATCTGAAGGTGGCCAATTCAACACCAAACGAAGAGACCATTTCGGGTTGTTGTTTTTAAGTGTATAATTCATATTGATTTTTTAAAATAAATTGTATAGAGCATCTATTTCATAACCTTAAATTCTCCTCCTTTTAATTTTTTTCAAGTTATTTTGATGGGGAAAATCATCTATATATTCAGCTACATTGTTGATGTATTACATATATAAATTTCTTATTCTCCGTTAGAGAACTCGCGTCTTTCTCTTTCTCATTAAGATTCGATTTTTTGTAAGTATTAATTTCTTCTTATCTATTATTTCATAAACACGATAGTTGTAATAGAAAACTTCAAAGAAAAACACATATTATTTCATCATAAATGCTTGAATTTTATAATGTAAATTATTTTCATGTAGTGTAGATTAAAACAAACTCATAATTTGTTCTAATAACACCATAATTTATTTTAAAGCACTTTTTTAGCCTTACCTTTTCTTTTAAATTAAAGGTACCTCTTCCCTACACAAGATGATAGAAATTATATACTTTTTCTTGGTTTATGTCTAGTCTTGCTTTTTAATTAGTTTTGAATGTAATGTTTTGATTTCGTTTTTGTTGTTTTTTTTATATGTCCAGGCAACCCATTTCAGGCTCGAATGCCAGACCGAAAGAATTAGGATTTTTATGTGTTTTCAGGTCTTTGAAGACTTTGTTTGTTTGTTTTTTGTGTGGAAAAGGCATGACTTGTTGGTGCTCTTCTTAAATACAGTAAATACAGAGGCGTCGCTAGGTTTGGTGTCATCCGGGGTGGTAGCTCATGGTGTCACCCCTTTACGACTGAAGGGGGCCGCCCATAAATGACGTCACGCGAGGTTTTCGATTTTTACCCAACCCTCCACAAGCGTCATACTTTGTAACAAAAACTTAGACCCAACCCCTTTATTACGATATTACGTCACAAAGCTTTGACACCCCCAAAAGCCGTATTTTCTCAATAAAAATTAGCATGTTGCGAATTATTTTTTGTCATTTAAATATGTGTTTAGGGTAAGTCTGCCTGCACTTTAATATCGTAACACGCGTGAAGCCATTGAAAACGCATTTAAATAAATGGTAAATAATCAAATATTTAAGTGGAACTTTTATTTAAAGTTGCGCGTTTTTTATGTGACGTCACATTTTTTAAACACACCCTCCCCCTCGTCACACATCGTCACAGATGCGTGACTTCATCCCCCTATGGTGGATTAAAAGGGGGGTGCTGAACGGGCTATGGCTAGGGGCCCCCAATAATTTAAGTCCCCCAAACTTATTATAAATTATTGTGTATAATAAAGATGCAGGCAAATTTTTGTATGAATCCCTGAAAATTCCTTTGACAGTCATACCATTATGCGGTAAATATAAGTAGGAAGTATAACGGAAACCAGGCTATTCTTTATGAGAAGAGCAGTGTTGCTCATTATGTGCCGTGCAATGCTCATTCCATTTATTTGGTTGGGGAAAGTGCAGCAGTTATCCTGCTGCAGTCAGTTGTTTTTTTTTGTCTTCTGCAAAATCTTTATACTCGGCTGGTTGCATCTACTCATAGTTGGCAAGTATTTCAAAAATCATATGAAATTGATACATGTTAACAAAGCCTTGTCTGCAGAGGCGTAACAACGACTTGGCATCGGCGAAGTTGCCAAAGGCGCCGAGGGCTAATCCTCCGATGATCAATTTATTCTCTTTAGTTTAGTAAATTTTCCCTATTTCTCAGGGGCGCAAAAAATTAAATAGCCAAGGGCGCGGAAAACCCAGTTACGCTTCTGCTTGTCTGACACAAGAGGGTCAGCCTGACATGATGCTGTAAAGTCTGTTAATAACTCATACCATAAGAATTTCGCAGCACTTGAAGAATCAGCAATAAACGAAAAGCAGTCACTTGAATCAGAAAGATTTCTAAATTAACTTGAACAACTGGAATTCGCTATTTTACTTGAAATTTGGGAAACAATTTTAGAAAGGAAGTCACTCATTGAGTTTGTTAAAAGACAGCATTCTTAATTTGATTCCTATGAAGCCAAAAGAAATTACAAGTCCGTGTTAAAAATAGAGTATAAACAATATTCAATGCTATTTTTTTAAAGGTCAGTTTCATAAAGGGACATCACCAAAACAGTATTCTCCCCGAGACAAAAATTCAAGTTTGAGGCATTTTTCTTAATCATTGACACACTTTCTTAAGTCCTACAACACCGGTTAGGCGCATATAAAGACACCCATGAGAAATTTGGCTTTCTTGCAAACCTAACTGAGCTCAGCAATTTCGTAATCCTATCGGCAGCAGCTAAGTTAATGGAAGAATATTCAAGCGATATCGAACACTGCTTACCTTCAGAATTGGTCCCATTTTCTGAACTCTTAATCTTAAAAAAATTATTGTCCAGACCCAGGCTCAGGGTAAAGAAAAGGAAGTAACCCAATGCGAAACTCAAAACACGTGCACAGAGCTACAAATTTTGCTGCTTTTGAATGAGCACCTAAATTTCACACAGTCCTTTACAAATGTAGACATCGCATTTCGCCTCTATCTTTCAATGATGACATCAAACTGCAACTGAGAGCGATCCTTTCAAAGTTGAAAAGAATATAAAATGAGTATAAATTTGCATGGGACAACAAAGACTGATTATGCTCTATACAATGAGCATTGAAAAGGAACTTGTAAGCTTACTTAGCTTTACTGGCTTGATTGAAAACTTCCCCATGAGAAAAATTCGCAAACGAAAGTTGTAGTTGAAATAATAATAATACATACTTTTTCAATAATTTTATTATTTCAAATAGAGAAAAACAATTCGTTACCCCATGGAAAACAAAAGTTTAAACAAAAATATTTAAAAATACGGAATAACTCGATTTTTTTTGTTTAAGCGGGCTCGTTCGTAACTACAAAACAGCGTAAGTCGGGATGGGACCGTCGTAACCGTAGGACTACCTTTATATAAACATGCATATCTATGCTTTCACGCCTTTAATATACTGAAATCCCAGTAATTAAAAGATTGAAAACCACTAGAACAAAAATAATATCAAATAATTATCTCCCTTGCTTACACTGGATTCTGTTAGCTGACAATAATTCTAGGCTGCAGCAATGTATCAACAGTATTTCATTGGGAATTTAAAATACCTTTTGTAACCATTGTTTGCTTTCTCTTTCTTTTACTTTAAAAAAAAATAAAATAATTGACATGTCCTCGTGAAATACTTGAGCTCTTATATTTAGTCTGACACACCGGCATTCTTTCACACACATTGGATGTGATATTAAACCTGACACACCGGCATTCTTTCACACATTGATGTATAAACCTGACACACCACATTCTTTCACACACATTGGATGTGATATTAAACCTGACACACCGGCATTCTTTCACACACATTGATGTGATATTAAACCTGACACACCGGCATTCTTTCACACACATTGGATGTGATATTAAACCTGACACACCGGCATTCTTTCACACACATTGGATGTGATATTAAACCTGACACACCGGCATTCTTTCACACACATTGGATGTGATATTAAACCTGACACACCGGCATTCTTTCACACACATTGGATGTGATATTAAACCTGACACACCGGCATTCTTTCACACACATTGGATGTGATATTAAACCTGACACACCGGCATTCTTTCACACACATTGGATGTGATATTAAACCTGACACACCGGCATTCTTTCACACACATTGGATGTGATATTAAACCTGACACACCGGCATTCTTTCACACACATTGGATGTGATATTAAACCTGACACACCGGCATTCTTTCACACACATTGGATGTGATATTAAACCTGACACACCGGCATTCTTTCACACACATTGGATGTGATATTAAACCTGACACACCGGCATTCTTTCACACACATTGGATGTGATATTAAACCTGACACACCGGCATTCTTTCACACACATTGGATGTGATATTAAACCTGACACACCGGCATTCTTTCACACACATTGGATGATATAAACTGACACCGCATTCTTTCACACATTGGATGTGATACTAAACCTGACACACCGGCATTCTTTCACACACATTGGATGTGATATTAAACCTGACACACCGGCATTCTTTCACACACATTGGATGTGATATTAAACCTGACACACCGGCATTCTTTCACACACATTGGATGTGATATTAAACCTGACACACCGGCATTCTTTCACACACATTGGATGTGATATTAAACCTGACACACCGGCATTCTTTCACACACATTGGATGTGATACTAAACCTGACACACCGGCATTCTTTCACACACATTGGATGTGATATTAAACCTGACACACCGGCATTCTTTCACACACATTGGATGTGATACTAAACCTGACACACCGGCATTCTTTCACACACATTGGATGTGATATTAAACCTGACACACCGGCATTCTTTCACACACATTGGATGTGATATTAAACCTGACACACCGGCATTCTTTCACACACATTGGATGTAATATTAAACCTGACACACCGGCATTCTTTCACACACATTGGATGTGATATTAAACCTGACACACGGCATTCTTTCACACACATTGGATGTGATATTAAACCTGACACACCGGCATTCTTTCACACACATTGAATGATGGAAGTGATATTAAACCTGACACACCGGCATTCTTTCACACACATTGGATGTGATATTAAACCTGACACACCGGCATTCTTTCACACACATTGGATGTGATATTAAACCTGACACACCGGCATTCTTTCACACACATTGGATGTGATACTAAACCTGACACACCGGCATTCTTTCACACACATTGGATGTGATACTAAACCTGACACACCGGCATTCTTTCACACACATTGGATGTGATATTAAACCTGACACACCGGCATTCTTTCACACACATTGGATGTGATATTAAACCTGACACACCGGCATTCTTTCACACACATTGGATGTGATATTAAACCTGACACACCGGCATTCTTTCACACACATTGGATGTGATACTAAACCTGACACACCGGCATTCTTTCACACACATTGGATGTGATATTAAACCTGACACACCGGCATTCTTTCACACACATTGGATGTGATACTAAACCTGACACACCGGCATTCTTTCACACACATTGGATGTGATACTAAACCTGACACACCGGCATTCTTTCACACACATTGGATGTGATATTAAACCTGACACACCGGCATTCTTTCACACACATTGGATGTGATATTAAACCTGACACACCGGCATTCTTTCACACACATTGGATGTGATATTAAACCTGACACACCGGCATTCTTTCACACACATTGGATGTGATATTAAACCTGACACACCGGCATTCTTTCACACACATTGGATGTGATATTAAACCTGACACACCGGCATTCTTTCACACACATTGGATGTGATATTAAACCTGACACACCGCATTCTTTCACACACATTGGATGTGATATTAAACCTGACACACCGGCATTCTTTCACACACATTGGATGTGATATTAAACCTGACACACCGGCATTCTTTCACACACATTGGATGTGATATTAAACCTGACACACCGGCATTCTTTCACACACATTGGATGTGATATTAAACCTGACACACCGGCATTCTTTCACACACATTGGATGTGATATTAAACCTGACACACCGGCATTCTTTCACACACATTGGATGTGATATTAAACCTGACACACCGGCATTCTTTCACACACATTGGATGTGATATTAAACCTGACACACCGGCATTCTTTCACACACATTGGATGTGATATTAAACCTGACACACCGGCATTCTTTCACACACATTGGATGTGATATTAAACCTGACACACCGGCATTCTTTCACACACATTGGATGTGATATTAAACCTGACACACCGGCATTCTTTCACACACATTGGATGTGATATTAAACCTGACACACCGGCATTCTTTCACACACATTGGATGTGATATTAAACCTGACACACCGGCATTCTTTCACACACATTGGATGTGATATTAAACCTGACACACCGGCATTCTTTCACACACATTGGATGTGATATTAAACCTGACACACCGGCATTCTTTCACACACATTGGATGTGATATTAAACCTGACACACCGGCATTCTTTCACACACATTGGATGTGATATTAAACCTGACACACCGGCATTCTTTCACACACATTGGATGTGATATTAAACCTGACACACCGGCATTCTTTCACACACATTGGATGTGATATTAAACCTGACACACCGGCATTCTTTCACACACATTGGATGTGATATTAAACCTGACACACCGGCATTCTTTCACACACATTGGATGTGATATTAAACCTGACACACCGGCATTCTTTCACACACATTGGATGTGATATTAAACCTGACACACCGGCATTCTTTCACACACATTGGATGTGATCTTAAACCTGACACACCGGCATTCTTTCACACACATTGGATGTGATATTAAACCTGACACACCGGCATTCTTTCACACACATTGGATGTGATATTAAACCTGACACACCGGCATTCTTTCACACTTATTGGATGTGATATTAAACCTGACACACCGGCATTCTTTCATGACAAGGTCGCTTGTAGCGGCACACCATTGGATGTGATATTAAACCTGACACACCGGCATTCTTTCATGACATGGTCGCTTGTAGCGGCACACCATTGGATGTGATATTAAACCTGACACACCGGCATTCTTTTATGACATGGTCGCTTGTAGCGGCACACCATTGGATGTGATATTAAACCTGACACACCGGCATTATTTCATGACACGCTTGCGTGTCATTGCACACCATTTGATTGCCCCTTTCATTAAGTGGCAACACTAATTACAAGCGTTGCTATCACCCACCCAAACCTTCCTATTTTTTAAAACTGTTGAGCACTGTAATCTAAAGTGTTTGTGTTGTTGTTTTTGTTTTTTTAATCCCACTTTATTCTAAAAGCTTTTAACATAATTTATCATAGCACAAGCTTTAGTAGTTCATCAACATTGAGGAAGCATACAATAACAAGCTGGCGTTGAAATTTAAGTACGCAGCACTTCTTCGCAGCTCGGATTTTTTTCCAAAGACAACATACTTACATTTAAGAAGTGCGGTTGGTAGCGGCGTTATTCCAACCTCGACCCCACAGAAAAAAATTATTATTTTTTTTTAATTAACAGTAACTAAAAATAAAAACAAATATGTCAGCATTTTAATTAAACCTAGTGTATATTAAAAATAAGAGTCTCCCCAATGATAAGAGCGCCTGCTACACATTTTTCATACGCCCCTGGTTGTTATTCGCTGTTATCATTTCATTAAGATACATTTTATTTTTGTTTAAATTGGTTACAGCTTTTTATTCTTACTAGCAGACACGTCGTTCATTGCAACGATCTCGGTATAAAGGAATAAATTCAAAGAAAGCAACGAGGGGTACCTGTTTAAAACAATTAATGCCAGAAACCTCCAATAATGTGCAAAAAAGAGTCCAAGTTTCATAGCAAATGGATATTAAAATAATATTTAAAAGCATTCAAAAGAAGAAAAAAACAATATTAAGTGCCTCGACCCCAAAATGAGTGATAATTTAAATTTTGTTACTGCCATTATACTCAAATATTATTAAATTATCAGTGAAAGCGGTCGAATAAAATAATAACTCTTAAGTCTAAAGCTTATATCACTATATAGCATAAAAGACCCTGGCGTCTTATAATTGGTGCAAGATATAAATTTCATAATCCTTATACTCGTATATTGCAATCTGGATCATGATGGATATTTGTGTTAATATTTGTCTACATCATGTAAAATCGAAACGGAAAAAACGTCTAAAAATTATTTTTTTAAAATAAATAAATAAATAAATTGTAAAAAAATAATTTAAAAAAATATTCAAAAGACACTGGGCAAATAAAGGAAGGGACATAAGAAATGCAATGTCCCATAGTATTTTTAATTATGGACCATTACATTTTTATATATCAAGTTTGGTCAAGATACATCCAATAACCCAGTAACATTAATTTAGCTCATTTAAGGAAAATCGCAACACTTTGGGCCCCAACCCCGATGAGTGGTATTTACAAAAACAACAAAAATTTGACCAGAACCCTATGTAGAAGTAAACTCAACAACTTCCCAAATTTTAATGTCGATCTGTTCAATGGTGCCGGTAGCAAATGTTTGACATATGAATCTAGCTCATATTGGTAAAAACGACATTATGGGCCATCATGGCCCAAATGGTGCAAGATGTAAGTTAAAAATGATGTATATTTCAATCCCGGATCATGATGGATATAGCTAATAATGTTTTTCAAGATCGTATGAAATCGAATGGGACATACATTCTTAAAGGCTCAATAAAACAAAAGCAACCTCATTTCGGTCACTCTTGGCCTCGAAGTAGTTAACAGTAGGAATTAAATTCACCATAATATTGTATTAAAGGCTTTCAAGATTTATGTAAACATTACTGGTCAATATCCATTCATTAACCTAGAATCAATGTTTTAAAAACTTTTTACTTAGCATAAATAAGGAAAAAACAACGGCCTCCTTTTAGTTTTATTTTTAAATCTTGTTTATGACAAAATCTTTTCTGGAGGCCAACTCAACAACTTTCCAAAGTCTTATAGCGATCGAGTATTTAAATAATATTTATATAGTGCATATAAAAACTATTGGCCTCCGGGGCCCGTCAGTGCAATATGTAAGGCTCAAAACACTTGTTAACATCAATCTGTATAATAATGGCTATATTTGTTATTGTTTGTCAAAATCATTTATAATCAAAAGGGGATAAAAGTCATAAACGTTTGCACAAAAAGAATTAATAGTTTGGTCAAGATCCATCCATTTTCACAGTAGCGTACACTTAAACGAATTTTAATATTGCTCAATTAAGAAAAGTATTTACAAAATTAATGAAACATTTGTTTTTAATGATTAGCGTAGCTTATGTGTAATGTACTGTCTTTTATATTGTTATTATGGTATGAATGGTTATTTAATTATTATATGTATGTTATGATCTCCATGTAAAGCGCTGTGAGCCCGGTTCCTTACTGGGATACAGCACTATATAAATTATCAATTATTATTATTATTATTATTATTATTTAACGTGAAGAAAGTCATCGGTGTCACATTCTCGTATTACTTGATCATCTTTGTATTCCAGTTCATTTGTCTGTTATTATTTTAAATAACTCTGGGCAATTAACCTACTCGAAATATGTGTCTATACGGGCATACACCCACTAAGCCCGCAAATTGCTACGCCCCTGACTAAGCTTATGATTGCTGAATGTCCAAAAAGCATACACAAATGCATGTGGAATAAATACAAATTATGTTGTAAGTCATAAAGTTTAATAAAATAATTATTTGTAATTTCCCATAATTAAGGGGAGGATTTATTTTGACACGGAGACTTCATTTTAAAACAAAGTCTTCGGGGGCGAATTTGTTTTAAAATAAATTCCCAACGATTTGAATTCATACTCGTCAACGGAAGAATGACTATTTTTGAACTAGGCTATGCTATTAGCCGACTACAAATTTGATATTAAACCTGTGAAGGGGAAGGACAGTGTAGTTGCAGATATATTAAGTAGAATGGCAATAAATAAAGACATTCTGTGAATTCCTAAGTGATAAAACCAGAGACTATATTAATATTAGTCTGTGAATTCCTCAATGATAAAACCAGAGACTGTATTAAAAAGACATTCTGTGAATTCCTAAATAATAAAACCAGAGACTGTATTAATATTAGTATGTGAATTCCTAATTGATACAACCAGAGACTGTAATAATATTAATATTTTTATTCGCTGAACAATAAACAAGGAACAGTGTTTGAATTCCACTGAATTATTAGTTAATTTTAATAATATTGATTGTTAAAAAATATTTTAATTTACACAAAATTACAGATGTGTTAAAAATTTCAGTTTCATTTTTTTCAGCACAGGTAGACGGTTGCAGTCCTACAGATTTTTTTCTCTTGAATTTTATGTCTAGATGTTGTGTGTAAGGCAATAAATGTCCATTGATGATAAATATTTGAATATAGATATAGATTAATTTGATTTTATTAAGACCAAAAATGTTGTATTTCATAAACATTTTTTCTTGAAGGATGGGGGTGAATGTCACGGGTGAATCATGTGTATATTGAATGATCGGATGACAGAGGTCACGTGAGTAATAAGCGCGGGAAGAAAGAAGCCTTCTTATTGGCTGAGAAGGTTGGGAGGGTAATTGTCAGAGAAGTTCCGTAGTGGAAGGACGGAATGTGTGTGTGCCTCAATATTTCCACGTTATATAACCTCAAATTATATTTCTGTGTACAAAGTATAAATATTAAAGTTGTTTTATTGAAACAAGTTCTTCAGTGGATTATTGTGCACAAGATTATGTATTGAGAGAACGCCTACATGTTACATATTAATAAGTATAACCAGTCACAGTTAGACATACATACATACATACATACATACATACATACATACATACATACATACATACATACATACATACATACATACATACATACATACATACATACATACATACATACATACATACATACATACATACATACATACATACATACATACATACATACATACATACATACATACATACATACATACATACATACATACATACATACATACATACATACATACATACATACATACATACATACATACATACATACATACATACATACATACATACATACATACATACATACATACATACATACATACATACATACATACATACATACATACATACATACATACATACATACATACATACATACATACATACATACATACATACATACATACATACATACATACATACATACATACATACATACATACATACATACATACATACATACATACATACATACATACATACATACACACACACACACACACACACACACATACACACATACATACGCACGCACGCACGCACGCACGCACGCACGCACGCACACACACACACACACACACACACATACATACATACATACATACATACATACATACATACATACATACATACATACATACATACATACATACATACATACATACATACATACATACATACATACATACATACATACATACATACATACATACATACATACATACATACATACATACTTTCATTTATATATATACTAGCAAAATACCCGCGCTCTGCGGCGGAAATTAGGGTTTCAGTTACCGCTGAGAACCTGCGTAACACACAATCAAAACACCAATTGATTTCAATCTGGATCATTATACATAAACTAAATATATTAACTTCACCATCTTGTCTGTCTGTCGTGGTCCCGCAGAAAAACAAAAATGAAAAGTAAAAAATAACTTCAAGTATTCCTATTGAGGTGATAATTTAATTTTTTTTCGTATGTTACAATTTAGGGAGGGTACTCAACAACTTCCCAAAGTTTCATGTTCCTACGTACACGGGAAGCTGGATATTTAATGATGAGTCTGTTTGATATAGCTCATATACGGAAAAAAAAACTACATTTAGGCCCCCTAGTGAGTTATAATTTTATGATTTTTACGCCTGTTACCATCGCTGGAGGGTACTCAAAAACTTGCCAAAGTTTCATTCTTCTACTTACACGCTAAGTTGGAGAATTAGTGATAAGTCAGTTTTATAAAAATTAAGAAAAACCACATTCAGACTCCCGGCCCCATAGTGAGTAATGATTTAAATATATCTCCACCAGTTACCATTTTGGGAGGGTACTCAACAACTTCCAAAAGTTTCATGCTCCTACTTACACGAGAAATTGGAGATTTAATGATGAGCCTGTTTTATATAGCTCATTTAAGAAAAAACTACATTTGGTCCCCCGGCCTTCCAGTTAGTGATTGTTTTTTCGACTGTAACCATTGCGGGAGGGTACTCAACAACTTTCCAAAGTTTCATGCTTCTACCTACACCGGAAGATGAAGAAATTGGTGTTGATTCGGTTTTATATAGCCCATATAAAGATGAAAAAAAACTGGTTTTGCCTTCAGCCTCCCATGAATGGAAATTATAAATTCTTTTTCGCCAATTATCGTCATAAGAGTATACTCAGCAAGTTCCCAAATTTTCATGCCTCTACCTTCACGGGAAGTTGGAGAATTATTGATGAGTCAGTTTTAAATATAAGAAAAAACACATTTGGGCCCCCGGCCCCCAGAAATTGATTATTTATAAAAAAATTTACTTTTTACATTCGCGGAATGTTGCTTGACAACTACTCAAAGTTTCCCTGCTTCTACATTCTCGGGAAATAGAGTTATTGATTTTTTTTTATATAGCCTATATAAGGGGGGAAGTTTTTGGGCCCCCGGCCCCCATTATTGTGAATTTCAAATTCTTTTTCGCCTGTTACCATTGCGGAAGTGTACTCAACAACTTAACAAAGTTTCATGTTTCTATCTACACGGGAAGTTGGAGAAATAGTGATGAGTCCGTTTTTTTTTATTTAAGGAAAAAACTACTTTTGGAATTATATAATGTTTTTACCTGTTACCATCGCGAAATGTTACTTAACAACTACGAAAAGTTTCATGCTTCTATATACACGGGAAATAAGAGAATTAGTGATTTTACCTTTTTATATAGCTCATATAAGGAAAAAACTTCATTTTGACCCCTGATTTTATGTGATAATTTAAATATTTTTTTTGCCTGGTAACATCGCGGAAGTGTACCCTTACAACTTCCGAAAGTTTCATTCTTCTACCTACTCGCGAAATAGGAGAATTAGTGATTTTTAATTTTCATATAGCCCTTATAAGGGGAGAAAAACGTTTTCGGGCCCCCATGCCTGTGAAATTTAAAATTCTTTTACACCAATTATCGTCACGAGAGGCTACTTAACAACTTCCCAAGGTTTCATGCTTCTACCGTCACGGGAGGTTGGAGAATTAGTGATCTGTCAGTTTTTTTTAATTAGAAAAAAAACATTTTGGCCCCCGGCCCCCAGTAAGTGATAATTTAAATATTGTTTTCGCTTGTTACCATCGCGGATGTGTACTTATCAACTAGTCAGAGTTTCATGCTTCTAACTACACGGGAAATATGATAATTTGTGATTTTCAGTTTTTATATAGCTCATATAAGGAAAAAACTTCATATGGTTCCCCGGCCCCCAGTATGTGATAATTTAAATATGTTTTAGCTCGTTACCATCGCGTAACTCAACAACTTCCTTAAGTTTCATGATTCTGCCTACTCGGGAAATAGGAGAATTAGTTATTTTCATATTTTATATGGGCAATATAAGGGGGAAAAAACGTTTTTTGGCCCCCAAACCCATGAATGTGAATTTTAAAATTCTCTTACAACTGCCAATGCGGGAGGGTACTCAACAAATTTCCACATTTTCATGCTTCTACCTACACGGGAAGATTAGGAATTAGTGTTGATTCAGTTTTATATAGCACATATAAGGAAAAAACGGGTTTTGGCCCCCGGCTACCATGAGTGGAAGTTATAAATTCTTTTTCGCTAAGTATCGTTTTAAGAGAGTACTCAGCAAGTTCCCAAAGTTTCATGCTTCTAACTTCACGGGAAGTTGGAGAATTAGTGAAGAGTCAGTTTTAGATATAAGAAGTAAAACTACATTTGGCCCCCAAATACATACATACATACATACATACATACATACATACATACATACATACATACATACATACATACATACATACATACATACATACATACATACATACATACATACATACATACATACATACATACATACATACATACATACATACTACTACATACATACATACATACATACATACATACATACATACATACATACATACATACATACATACATACATACATACATACATACATACATACATACATACATACATACATACATACATACATACATACATACATACATACATACATACATACATACATACATACATACATACATACATACATACATACATACATACATACATACATACATACATACATACATACATACATACATACATACATACATACATACATACATACATACATACATACATACATACATACATACATACATACATACATACATACATACATACATACATACATACACATACATACATACATACATACATACATACATACATACATACATACATACATACATACATACATACATACATACATACATACATACATACATACATACATACATACATACATACATACATACATACATACATACATACATACATACATACAGACATACAGACATACAGACATACAGACATACATACATACATACATACATACATACATACATACATACATACATACATACATACATACATACATACATACATACATACATACATACATACATACATACATACATACATACATACATACATACATACATACATACATACATACATACATACATACATACATACATACATACATACATACATACATACATACATACATACATACATACATACATACATACATACATACATACATACATACATACATACATACATACATACATACATACATACATACATACATACATACATACATACATACATACATACATACATACATACATACATACATACATACATACATACATACATACATACATACATACATACATACATACATACATACATACATACATACATACATACATACATACATACATACATACATACATACATACATACATACATACATACATACATACATACATACATACATACATACATACATACATACATACATACATACATACATACATACATACATACATACATACATACATACATACATACATACATACATACATACATACATACATACATACATACATACATACATACATACATACATACATACATACATACATACATACATACATACATACATACATACATACATACATACATACATACATACATACATACATACATACATACATACATACATACATACATACATACATACATACATACATACATACATACATACATACATACATACATACATACATACATACATACATACATACATACATACATACATACATACATACATACATACATACATACATACATACATACATACATACATACATACATACATTCATACATACATACATACATACATACATACATACATACATACATACATACATACATACATACATACATACATACATACATACATACATACATACATACATACATACATACATACATACATACATACATACATACATGTAAGTCATAATTTATATACATTTTTACCTTCTACAATCGTGAAATTGTACATAACAACCATTCAAAGTTTCATGCGTCTAACTACACGGGAAATAGGAGAATTCGTGGTTTTGCGTTTTTATATAGCTCATATGAGGAAAAAACTACGTTTGGGCCCCCGGCCCCCAGTATGTGACAATTTTGTTTTTAATGTGCCTGTTAACATCGCGGAAGTGTACTCAACAACTTCTTAAAGTTTCATTTTTCTATCTACTCGCGAAATAGGAGGATTAGGGATTTTTAATTTTTATATTTATCCCATATAAGGAAAAAAACATTTTTGGGCCCTCGGCCCCCATGAGTGTGGATTTTAAAATTCTTTTATGTCAGTTTTTGTCGCGAGAGGCTACTCAAGAACTTGTCAAAGTTTCGTGCTTTTACCTACACGGGAAGTTGGAGAATTAGTGATGAGTGAGTCAGTCAGTCAGTCAGTGAGTGAGGGCTTTGCCTTGTATTAGTATAGATAAAGATAAGACCAAATAGGTCAAAAAGACTTGAGTAAGTTTGAACAGTCTTCATTTACAAAACAACAATAATTGTCGTGTCAGTGGGTGTCAGACTTACGCTTCATTATCAATCTTGATCAATACACTTTAATGTTTGTCACACAATCTGATGTAGTCACACAATTTGATGTTGTCACACAATCTGATGTTGTTACACAATTTGTTTTTGTCACACAATCTTAAATTGTCATACCATCTGATGTTGTCACACAATCTGATGTTGTCACAAACAGAAAGATGTTGTACTACACGGCAGTTATCACACGCACAGTCCAACAAAATCCACGACTTTGTATGAATTATGAACGTCACGACATTGTTACCATGGCCAGAGTGGCGCTAAAGTATCAAGCGTTGGTTTAGTCCAAAACTAATTTACCACAGTGGGGTTCACGAAAGCAGGGATTCTTAAATTTGAGCTTTAAAGACCCTGTCCTGTGTTGATGGACATCTGGGGTGGGGAATTCATTAAAACTACATTTTGTATGTAACGCTATTCACTTAAACATACATTTTATGAAGAGAACACAACGCTTTAACAATTATTCTCAAACAATCGAGGGATGGTCCTTAACTGAACAAACTTAGATCCACTTGTCTAATTTATTTTTATTTGGGGGGGAGGACGATAATCTTTTTTTTTGTTGTTGTTATTATCATTATTATTAACATTATTAATATTAATATCATTATTATTATTATTATCATTATTATTATCATTATTACTATTATTTTAAAAGATATGTATACACCCCCCCCCCAACAAATCCTTCAACTAAACTTTCCACTAAAGTACACCCCCAACTGATCCACCGGCTAAATCCCCCGACCACCTAATCCCATGAATGGACGACATTGCTACTCAACCAGCCATATCCATACCAACTCTGTTCAACTTAGCAAACCCACTTCTCTGTTAAGTGACATAACAAGAAATTCGAGAGGGGGGAAGGGTCGTCCGTTTCAGGGAGTCATTTCAAGTTGTTTTACTAATTTATTTTTAAAAATGAATGTCTCTTCTTGTGTATGTGTGTGCGCATGAGAGAAGGCTACAGATTGCAGGTTTTTTTCTTCTCAAGTATTACAATGCCCTTAATTAAATCTATGAGATCGGATTGGGTGCAGAGGTCGCCTTTTAGTTCTTGCCCCTTCTCTTAACATATAGGTACTTTTAAACTGAAACAATAAACACTTTCATATGTGATTCTCTCAGATATCATATCTCATGCCCCTACACACTTTCATTTATGTTTCTCTAAACTATCACATCTAATTTCCATACACATTTCTGTTACGTTTCTCTCAGACACCATAGCTCATGCCCATACACACTTTCATTTATGTTTCTCTAAACCCGTGATTCTAAAAGTGGGCGCTACCGCTCCCTTGTGGGCGCTGAAGCCATCCAGGGGGCGGTGAAGACCACGGGTCAATTTGGGTGCGGTGAATAACTGTAAGGGGGCGGTGAAAGCATAAAAATGGACGAAAAAAATTAGAAAAATATGATTTATGTATTTTGCTCATAAGGTTCTATTTTTCTGTTTAAAAAAACGTTTTGGACATTGGTTTGGTTACGGCATTCGCATTTTTTTTTAATGTGCAATCGCGCACTTTCAGACTGCAAGGACATTTGAAATAAAATTAACGGGGATAAAAAAGATAAGGATTTATATAATTTTCAAACACTAAAATAGAAATTTATCAAACAACTGTCTTTGACAAAACTCTTTTCAACAGCAACCACACAAGATGGCAATGGCTTGCTAGCATCTAATATATAATCGCCCTAAGTATGCGTGTGTCTCCCCATTCAAAGGCGCGCGAAAAGGTGCTCGAAAGGCGCGCAAAAAAGGTGCGCAAAAAAGGCGCGCAAAATTATTATAAATAAATTAAAAATGTTCGCCGTAAAAAAAAATATTATATGACGGCATTGTTTTAGCTAGAACGTCAATAACCGAAACAACGCACGAACCTGTGACGTCAGCATTTGTGTACACACAAACACACATTTGTGTTGAGTCTGACATCGGCCACCAGCCTATGCGTGTGTGTGTCTCCGTTATAAATCATGATGTTAGTCACCACCAACCGGTTGATGTCGGTGTGTCAGTCTTCGGTTCTTGACCCACTGCCAACTGCATTGCTGCGCCGCATTCAAGGTACGACACCGTTCTCCTACGCCTGTACCCATCGTCAATATCACGTTCGCATTGCTTTATTATTTCTTCTTCAACTCCACAAATTTACAAACCTTCGCGTGTTGCCACGAGACAAATATGCCTCGAAAAAAGAACATTCGATGAAGCCGAAATTGCCGATAGAAAACGTCGCAGAAACAACATAACAGGAATCGAAGAAGAACAGAAACACACGAGGAGGCATCCCGGCGACGTGTAACGCGAAACCAACGCGAAAGCCTTTTTGGGTTCCACATGCACAAGCAGTCTCGTGCAATTATCAGACTCCAAGTTCATCTCCTTGGCAAGCAATCAGTAGTTTTTATTACTGATAACGTTGAGGCTGCAGCACAGAACGCAGCTTCGAGAGACACTCATTTAACGGCATGGTTCAAACTAAATCAACAATACCAGATGGCTACATGTATACTATACTATACATACTGACATACCTGAACATTATGTTTTTCACGAGAGGACAAGAACATGGCAGAGAAGGCAAAGGGATGCTGACAGAATAATTGGTCGTATGTACTCTGTCAGTTTAGTGTCAGACATTACTTCTCCTTCATGTGCCAGGTGCAACTTCCTTTGAGGACCTTCGGACCGTCCATGGTGTTACATATCCAACATTCAAGGAAGCTACACAACACCGAGGCCTCTTCAATGACAAGCAGGTCTGGGATGTGACGTTACATGATGCAGTTGCCGAAAAGAGACCCGCTCTACTACGGGAATTATTTGCACAAATGTGCCTGCTCGCATCTCCTTCAAATATTCCACAATTGTTCCAGAAATATAAAGAATACTTTTATGACGATTTTACGTTGCAGTTTCATCACGAAGTGAATTGCAAACACTGCCTCAATTTGGCCCTTACTGATATTCAATTGATCTTTATTGCTAATAGGAAAACCTGCGAGAATTTTAGGTTTACCAGTTCCACCAAGTCACGTGGAAGACATACATGACAGCGTTTTTGATCCGGTCCAACAGCTCAGCAAAGCAACAGACATGGTACGGAGTCTCAAGGAACAGCAGAGACACGCATTTGATGAAATTATCACAGCCGCAGCCAATGATCATCTTCCTCATAGGTGTTACATTCTTGACGGACCTGGTGGCAGTGGTAAAACATATTTGTACACAACATTGCTTGCATCCTTTAGAGTGGAACAGAAGATTGCTTTAGCTTCTGCATCAACTGGAATCGTGGCCAATTTACTGTAAAGTGGTCGAACGTATCATTCCCAATTTCAACTTCCCGTCCCAATTATCGACACATCAACCTACAGAATGAGAATGACCTCCACCGATGCTGACATTCTCCGAAGAGCCACAATAATCATTTGGGATGAATCCACGATGGCCTCTAAGGATGCATTGAAATGCGTGAATAAACTCTTACAAGATATCATGCAAAATGACAAACCTTTCGGAGGAAAAACCATTCTCTTGGGTGGGGACTTCAGACAAACCTTGCCCGTTGTTGCTCATGGAACCAGGTCCGCCATTGTCGAAGCGAGTATTAAGTTTACCGATCTTTGGTCTAAATTTACAATTCTCACATTGACAAGTAATGTGCGATCTATTGATCCAGAATTTACGTCTTGGTTAATTGAGCTAGGCAATGGAACATTAACCAATGAACATGGATTGAACGAGAATATGTTTGAAATTCCAGCCCATATGGTCTGCACAGTATCTATTGTTTCTGAAATCTTCGGTGAACGACTTCTAGCCAGAGATGCAGAAGAATTTGCAAATAAGGCTATTCTCTGCCCTACAAATGCCGATGTGGACCTTATCAATAGTCAGGTTCTGCATTTACTTGAAGGAGAACCCAGGACATACTTAAGTTCCGACTCCATCGACGACTGCACGCCAGATGATGAAAACAATTATCCCGTGGAATTTCTACATCAATTGGCGCCTTCGGTAATGCCGCTTCATCAATTAACAATAAAAGTCGGAGCAATTATAATTCTTCTTCGCAATTTGAACACTAAACGAGGTCTATGCAACGGCACCAGATTGGTGTTTAGGGACCTCAAACCCAACCTCATCATAGCTGAACTTCTGTCCGGAAGTGACAAAGGTCGCACTCTATTCATTCCACGCGTGGACATTGCCCCGACAACCACATACTTGCCTTTCATTCTACGGAGAAGGCAATTCCCTGTGAAGTTAGCTTTCGCAATGACCATAAACAAATCGCAGGGCCAGACACTGGATAAGGTCGGTATCTACCTACCACAACCTGTGTTTAGCCATAGACAATTATACGTTGCTTTCTCCCGTGTACGCAGATCAGCAGATGTCAAGGTCCATGTGGCAGATGGTCCTAAACAAGGGAAACTGCCCCACGACAGCTCCACCTGCTACACTAAAAATGTGTACAAGGAGATCTTTCATATTTAGCTGTTCATATCGTATTGTGTTCATGGCAATAAAAGATAAAAGTTCTTTTCTATTTCAGTATTTTGTACATCTCTTTGTTATTTATTTTCAATATCGTATTGTGTTCATGGCAATATAGGTCAAATGTTATTTTCTATTACAGTAATTCATACATTTCTTTGTTATTTCTGTTCATATATCGTATTCTGTTCATGGCGATAAAGGCCACGTGGTTTTTTCTATTGCAGTATTTGGTATAGTTCTTTGTTATCCCTTCTGTGGGATTTCGTTCTGCCAGCTTCAGCAGGCTTTTGAACTAGTCTTACAATATTTCGTTATTGATTGCCAAATCGGGTAAATCTCATACTATTGGTGAAGAACAAATTATACTGGCTATAAGTGAATTAATACGGACTGTTGTACATAAGCAAACATCTGATATTATCAAGAAAATTTCGTTCAGCAATAATACAGTTCAAATCAGAACTGATGAAAAGGCTCAAGGTGTTGAAGATACATTGTGTAGATATTTAAAACATCTCTGTTTTCTATTCAACTTGATGAGTCAACTTTGCCAGGAAATAAAGTTTTACTTTTGTCATACGTGCGGTTCACAAAGGAAGAACACATTTGCTAAGAACTATTATTTGATAAATATTTGCAAACTTATTCCTAAGAGTAGCTACCAATAATGAACTTAGTGTTAAATTCAAACGCTGCTATTAACAATTCTGGCTATAAAAGGAGATCCTAAATTATGAGCTGTAATTTAAAATTTCGTAATTACATTTCCTTAATCATATTTACTGGAAAGTAGATTCAGTGAGGTAACTATTATTTTAAAAAATGCAAATAGTCAATATTGGTTACTCAAGATTACTGCTGACGAAAATAAAGCCGAGTATTTCTAAATTGGTTGCATCAACCCAGGTTCATCGTCTCATTTATATGATTTCGATGTGTGTGTGTGTGTGTGTGTGTGTGTTTTGAACTATTCTTGAATTGTGGAACCAGGTTACTGGTTATTATTCGCATGAATACATTCAAATTGCAGTCAATCAACATCTATCTGTTCTTAGACTTATTTATTTTCATACAAGAAAAAGCTTGCTCACAGATGTATGTGGACCCAAATAGTGGCAAAAGTTTAACAGCAAAGTTTTTTAGAGTGTGGAAACGCCGCACCTAGCAAAAGAAACAAACAAACAAAACAACTCAAGCAAAAAAACTAGCTTGAACTTCTCCTTCAGGTCATAATCTGTTTTTAGGTTAAGCTGTTCTAACAGTATATCCTCTGGGGCTTAATCAGCTACTGCACTAAATTGCGAACTGAGAATATTGAAGAGTGGTTACAGGTTCTTATCGTCTTGGAACCTCCTTTCAAATTCCATAGCAAAGGCATCCAACTCAGCCTGGTACTTGTCAGCCATCTTACAAGAAACGGTTTTCTGTTTTAGCAAAGGGATATAGCAAAACCTGTTTTCACCAGCTTGCCTGGAGAAGAGGGAGAGTTTTGTCTGAAATGATTTAACATACACATAAATTTCATGTGCAAACAAGCCATTGCCTTGAAGTTTGACATTCAGTTCATTCAAATTTTCCATAATGTTAATGGCAAACATGAAGTCTGACCTCCACTCTTCATTAACTATGGAAGTAACAAAATCACAAACAAAACACTTCATCTCCAACAACATAACTTTTTCTTCCTTGAGATCTTATACTCGCCTCAATAACTTGCCCAGGCTGAGCCAGCGGACACTGCCGTCTTAGAACGGAAAGATAATATAATATTCAAATCTTCAAAAAGTGCTTTTAACACCTGTGATTAAGTTCCCTGGCTTTTATAAAGTTTATCATACTAACAACTGCTTGAAATTCAACACAACCTTATACAGACTTTCCTGATGGTTGCCACAGTGGAGAGGTAAGAGTGTGTGGTCAGGCTGATATTCTTTAATTTTTTTGTTCATACTACTTTTTCCAGTTAAAACTCGCGCTCCATCGGTTATTACACTGGCCATCTTGTTCCACACCAACCCAGTTATTTCAAAACAGTTCTAAACAGCATTGAATAAATCCTGGTCTGTAGTTGTGTCTTTGAGAGCCTCAACACAGAGTAATTCTTCGTTTAGCTCGAATCGATGATGTATTCCCCGTATAAATACCAACAATTGTGCTGTTCCTATACATTGGTACTTTAATCCAATGGGAGAGTACCAAAAAAAGTCTTTGATTCAATCTCGAAGTTGGTGCATCAAATTGTCACTTTTTTCTTCAAAATGTCTGACTAAAGTTCCCTTGATAAAGAAATGGTGTCAAATTATGTTTTCTGTTCTGGACATATAACGCTTGCTGCATATGTCAAGCATTTCTTGATAAATTCACTGTCAGAAAAAGGCTTGTTCCGTTTTACGATCGATCTTATGAGATTTCTCCAAATTGGCTTCGGTTGCAGCATCTTGTATTTAAGACTTTTGGTGAAAACATTTTGCTTCTTCTATAAATTATTAACAAACTTCTTGTGTTTCTTTTTTCTCTCTTTGTTCGTTAAATTGTACCCGAAACACAAATTTTTTGTTTCGTGGTATCTTTTTAAGTCACACTCATTAAAGACGCTCACACATTCACGGCACAACAATCAGACTGCTTTTCTCCCAACACTCGTGAAGCAATATTTAACAGTTAATTCGTCATTTAAAAAAACACATTCGACCTCAATCTTACTTTTTTGGTAGCACTCATTGTTAAATCAACGTCTATTTCCTTTTAAATCACAAATTTTCAAAACCTTTCGAAATGTAAATCGTAAACAAAAACCAATTCCGTTGAGCTGTAATGTAGTTTCGAACAGGTATGTTAACATTTAATGACTAATGATTATGAAGCCATAAAACCGATTAAATATCCCTAGATTCGAATCAAATGCTGGGAATAAAATTTCAAAAAATATATAAACAATTCTAAGCAAAGAAAATTAACATGACACAAGATCGCAACATGTACATGCCTACGGGCTGCATGTGGCCCGCGGATCGTAGTTTGACTATCCCTGTGTTAGAATAATAAATTTAAAAATTCGGGGGGCGCTGAGTAATATTTTTACTGGAAAGTGGGCAGTAGGCCAAAAACGTTTGAGAACCACTGCTCTAAACTATCACATCTCATTTCCATACACATTTCTGTTACGTTTCTCTCAGACATCATATCACATGTCCATTCACAGTTTTAGTTTTGTTTTTCTCAGATGTCATATTTCCGAATGTTAGTTTCCGACTTTAAGCCACGGGGCAAAGGCGTAGCTTTGGGACGTACATAGGGTTGCAATTTTCTACCAGTAACGACTAAATCAAAATGTTAATTGAACCTATACTGTAGTTATTTAATTATTTGTCTGTTTGACTTGAGATATCAGACAATGTCAATCCAGATTAAAAGATGTACTAATATCAATAACACTAATAAAAGTGTTATTGCGCAGTAAAATATATTTAATCAAGTTTAACAGAATTTTTTTAAAATCATATTATAGATTAAATTATTTAAATTATAAATAAAAAGTAAATCGTTTACATAATTTTTCTTATTTAACTATTTAACAGTTTTAAAAAATGTTTTCGTTAAACTCCGTTGAAATGTAATTTTTCTCTTCAATGCTAATGCTTTCTACGGAATTCCTTTTTCATAAAGTGTTTTAAAGTGGAAAAATTAATTCAAGTTGTGTTGTAGGTCTGCCGCTGAATTTTGAAATGAAAGTGGAGCGGCATATAAGTTATTTCCACGCCACCATTAGGAGCAAAAAGTTCTTGATAATACGGAATAATGGGAGTGCTCGAGAGCCGAGCTCCTCGCCCCCTCCCCTAAACAACCAGGGCAAGTCTCTGGTTTGCTACACAAATATAAAGGAGGAATCCTTCCATGACGTGGCCGTGCAACATTCCCACGGCAACCTGAGGAAATGTCTATGTCTGAATACGCTTGTTGTCCTGGGATTGACGGGACGTTCTCAAAAAGATTAAGTGGTTTATGCTAATGTATCATTATCAGTTAGATATAATAGAGCAATCATCAGTGCGATACTATGAAGCCATCTAAAGCGTGATACAATTAAACCATCATAAATACTATCGGGACATCATAAATATGATACTAATGAGCAATCATTATTGAGAAACTATTGAGCCATCTTATGTGAGATACTAGCGAGCCATTATCAGTGCATTGGTTAATGAAAACCGCAGCTTCTGGGTCCCATAAATAAAAGTGATTATTTTTTTATCATATATAACACGTGATTGAATTGTGTGGCGAAAACAAACGTTATGTCAAGGGAAGAATAATGCTGCTATTTTGAGTACAAGTTTTTCGTGAAACAATGTTTTTGGGCATGCAAATCGAAGTAATAAAACTTTCGCAAAAATATGTGATACAATAAAGTCTTTTAAAGGTGTTTTTTTTATATCGGCCACTGGAACTATTAGGAATCAACGTAGATTACGAAATATCGGTTAAGATTGTTCCGACTAACAACATAGATGTTCTATAAATAGTTTTCCACAATGAAACGGCTAGGCCTCTACTAAAATCCATTTCTCTCACATTAAATGGTCAGCTAGCAACGTTGAAGATAAACAACTTAAATCTTTATTAATTGGTTAACATTTATTTGAAAATGCCAAAGAATGTATCTTCTTTTTGGCGGGATTATTCAGAAAAAAACGCATTTCAACCAGCCTTCCAACCTGATTTGAGTATTCCGGTAGTAGAACTCGTGCTAAAACCATCGTCACGTACATACATACAGATTCTTGTTCTTATGGAATAAAGGGAAGCACTGCATCAAATATGGTTAACCCAACAGAGTAACTAAAGCTAGATGTTACTTAATGACATTTGATTAACCTTTACACCTTTACAGTATACCCACTGTAATAACTGTAAAATGTTGTTACACGATGAATTTGAAGAACCTTCGTAACATCTGCTGTCAGGTGATTTTAAGGTATGACTAGACAGGACACTTATAAATCATTTTTTCTGATCTCTGGGATCGATCTAAATTTATTTTAACTTTTTAGTCCGCCTGGTGATTCTCAAAAACCGGTCAATCCTAAGGTCTTATTAAAAACCTCCCCTTTTGCTTTCCGGAGAGATAAAGATATACTTAAAGATATACTTGGAAAAAATCACCTCCCCACAGTGAAAGCACACATTGGAACAAAAGGTTGGATACGTAACCGTTGCACTACTTGTCCATGTATGATTGAAATTGACAGCATTTCTTGTCCTCTTGAAAAATGTAAAATAAAAGATGTTTTCACTAGCACAATTCGCAACGTGATTTATGCAATTCTTTTCAAGAGCTGCAATAAAATCTACGTGGGCTAGAAAGGTCGTCGCCTTGGAGATCAGTTTAGAGAACATCTGTATAATATAAATAAACAGGCTCTATCTCATGTGTCTTGTGTCTAAACGCTTGAACACTGTTGAACATGACAGAATTTCAGATATTGCAGTTACAGGTATTTTATATGCGAGCAATACCCATGATAGGATCGACATGGAAAAACGATTTTTAAAAACTATTTGATAAGTTGGCTCCATGTGGACTAAACCAATTTCACAATTTTACCAAATTGTAGAAACTTTTTTCCCGTTGTGGTTTTCACTGTAACTTTTAATACTTCACTTTTTTCTTATATCCTGTGTCATTGTTTGTTTGTTGATTTTTTTTCTTTTAATTTTATTTTTGCGTTACTATTTTTCTTGATATATTGTGTCTTAATAATTTAAATATAGTTTTAACTAGTTTGTGCTGCGGCACCGTGGCGCCTGCGGCGCCCCCTTTTTTAAGGGCGCCTACGGCGCCCACCTTTTTCAAAAGCCCAACTAACTTGTCCTTGTATGATAAATACGTAATACTAAACGTTCTTAAATGTACACAAAGTATTTTATAATAGAGTTTTTTTGTTTTTTTTTATTGCAAAAGCTTAAGTAAAGTATCCTTATATGATAAATACGAAATATTCCTGAAATGTACACAAAGTATGTATATAATATTTTTTTACAGTGCTAATCACCACACGATTTTTAAAGTAACTTTAGAAAGCAGCGCACCAAATTACTGCACCAAAAATAACTCTTATCGAACGTCCGCATGAAATTGTTCAATTATTAATAAACTAGTTCAAAAGCCTGCTGAAGCTGGCAGAACGAAATCCCACAGAAGGGATAACAAAGAACTATACCAAATACTGCAATAGAAAAAACCACGTGGCCTTTATCGCCATGAACAGAATACGATATATGAACAGAAATAACAAAGAAATGTATGAATTACTGTAATAGAAAATAACATTTGACCTATATTGCCATGAACACAATACGATATTGAAAATAAATAACAAAGAGATGTACAAAATACTGAAATAGAAAAGAACTTTTATCTTTTATTGCCATGAACACAATACGATATGAACAGCTAAATATGAAAGATCTCCTTGTACACATTTTTAGTGTAGCAGGTGGAGCTGTCGTGGGGCAGTTTCCCTTGTTTAGGACCATCTGCCACATGGACCTTGACATCTGCTGATCTGCGTACACAATTGAGAAAGCAACGTATAATTGTCTATGGCTAAACACAGGTTGTGGTAGGTAGATACCGACCTTATCCAGTGTCTGGCCCTGCGATTTGTTTATGGTCATTGCGAAAGCTAACTTCACAGGGAATTGCCTTCTCCGTAGAATGAAAGGCAAGTATGTGGTTGTCGGGGCAATGTCCACGCGTGGAATGAATAGAGTGCGACCTTTGTCACTTCCGGACAGAAGTTCAGCTATGATGAGGTTGGGTTTGAGGTCCCTAAACACCAATCTGGTGCCGTTGCATAGACCTCGTTTAGTGTTCAAATTGCGAAGAAGAATTATAATTGCTCCGACTTTTATTGTTAACTAGCCGGGTTACCCGGCGTCGCACGATTAAAATAATAGTCAACAGATTTTTAAAAAAAATATTTCAATTCATTCATTGAAAAACAATTTAAAAAATAAATTGAAATGTAATTAAAAATAAGTACATGTAATTTATATATTGCTTATATTAAGGCTTGTCGATAGACTATATTTTTGGTTTTTCCGTCTGGTGCAAAAATGAAAAGATTTGTTGGTGACCCAACTCTAGAACATGCCACATATAGCTGTCCGTGGGCAAAGCATGCTTCCTCAAGTACAATGCCTGCCACTTTTAAAGACTGTCCCTGTGCCTTGTTGATAGACATGGCAAATGCAAGCCTGATTGGAAACTGGAGGCGCTTGAAATCAAAAGGCATATCTGTTGGTATGAGTGGAATTCTTGGGATGAAGACATCTTCTCCTTTGGCGCAGCCTGTCAAAATTGTGGCTTCTATTACATGAGGTAAGAGATGCTTGATGCTCAATCGTGTTCCATTGCATAGTTTAGGGGGATCCAAATTTCTCAGAAGTATGATAGGAGCTCCGATTTTAAGTTCCAAGTTATGTGATGGCATGCCAGGAGGATCTAATGAATTCAAAAATTCTGTTGGATAGTAAACAGCTTGGGCCGGATCTGTAACCGTATCAATAGATTTGTAGTTGTTTGAAATGCCTGGTAGAAAATTTTGAATTTGAGAATTGATGCTGTTGACACTTGAATTCTTTGGAGCAAGAATGGCCCTTTCGCACAACCACTCAGGATTTTTAAACTGGTCTTGGATGTTTGGAAAAACGGCAAGTTTCAACTCTTCAAGTGACTTTGCTACAGTGCAAAAATTTGATGGGAAAGAAACTGTTCCTGATGCTGGGTCTACCTGCCACTTTCCATCGCCAAGTTGAAGCAATTGATGTGAGAAGTAGCCTGCTGCATTATCTCCATGTAAATGGACTCTCATGTTGGTGGTCAGAGTCATTTTCTTGACCTGTTTCCACAGAGTTGAAGCTTTGAGGAAGGCATTCAACTCATCGCTTGGTGTTGACCTTGGAATGACAGGCAAAGTTTGTCTAAAATCTCCAGCTAATACCACAACTGTTCCTCCCATTAGTTTTGTGTTTCCTTTTAAATCCTGAAGAGTGTTGTTCAAGGCTTCAAGAGCTCGCTTGTGTGACATTGTACACTCATCCCAGACAATGAGAGAACACTGTTCTAGTACCTTGGCCTTTCCTGATCCTTTTGATATGTTGCAGGTTACATTCTCAGAATGGTTCATGTTCAAAGGTAACTTGAAGGCAGAATGAGCTGTTCTACCCCCGGCAAGCAATGTTGATGCTATGCCAGAAGAAGCAACGGCTAGAGCAATACCTTTGTCTCGTCTGATTGTAGCCAAGAGCAAATTGATCACAAATGTTTTACCTGTACCTCCTGGAGCATCAAGGAATATGATTCCACCTTTTTTTGAGGTAACCAGTTCTAAGATGTGAATGTAGGCAGCTCTTTGATCCTCAACTAAACGACATGCCACATATGCTGTCCGTGGGGCAAAGCATGCTTCCTCAAGTACAATGCCTGCCTACTTTTAAAGACTGTCCCTGTGCCTTGTTGAGTAGATCATGGCAAATGCAAGCCTGATTGGAAACCTGGAGGCGCTTGTTGCATAAATGCATATCTGTGTTGGTATGAGTGGAATTCTTGGGATGTAAGACTCTTCTCCTCTTGGCGCAGCCTGTCAAAATTGTGGCTTCTATTATCATGAGGTAAGAGATGCTTGATCCATCGTGTTCCATTTGCATAGTTTTAGGGGATCCAAAGTCTCATAAGTAGTGATAGGAGCTCCGATAAGTTCCAGTTATGTGATGGCATGCCAGTGAGGATCTAATGAATTCAAAAATTCTGTTGGATAGTAAACAGCTTGTGGGCCGGATCTGTAACCGTATCAATAGATTTGTAGTTGTTTTGAAATGCCTGGTAGAAAATTTTGAAATTGAGAATTGATTGCTGTTGACACTCATCTTTGGAGCATTGAATGCTTTTCGCACAACCATCATTTT
>CALYLW010002108.1:0-60000 GCA_944989445.1 Ampullaceana balthica
TATATATATATAGCCGGTAGGTAGTTGTTCACTACTTCACACGTAACACACACAAGTAAAATGAAATTCAGGTAAGCTGAGGACTATAGTTGGTATAGTGTTTATTTGGTTCTCTTCAAAGGTTCACACAGTAGCATATGAATACGTAAATTGGATACAGGAAATATAGTGTACAGTTCTACATTCTACTACAGCCCTACTCCTATCTCTCTACTCCACTCTCTCTTACATCCTCGAAGACTAAATACTGACGACCGAAGACCGAAGAACACACTCTGTCTAGAGTGCGTCCCGTTTAATACCCTTTAGACTCCGCCCCTAGCATTCATCCGGGTGCCCGGTGGGCCTGTCTAACCTGCCAGTCATAAGGGATCAAACCTATGTCCAGTGACTTCCGTCACAGTCCATTTGTGTTCAGTCCTAACACTCATCAAGACCCGCCCTCCCTAGTTTAAAACTAAGGATGTTGACGTAACCATGTCTGGTCAGACCCGCTACCCCTTATCTACCCTGAGGGCATTTCACACCTCTGGTCTCCTCGCTCAGCTACGACCTTGAATCTACAGGCCGGCCAAGTTGACGTAATCGTGTATGGTCAGCCCTAGTCAGTGTGCTTCTTTGTACGTACCGCGCCAGGCTTAACCCGGCCGAGCCCATTCCCCACATCAAAGACCTGCCGCTCTCGTGGCGTTCAGTCTTTGATCTCAGCTCCTGGCGGTCAATGTAATCCAACCTAAATTCCCTACACACTCCACCCAATCTACATGTAAGTCAAGTCGTAATTAATAGTTATTATGACTAATATACGGGGCACACTGCCACAGTAATGACATATTTTAAATTTATTCAATGATCATTATGACCCCCAACCACCCCACCCCCCACACCCTTAAATGTGAAGTAAATGACCATCAAGATGTGCTTGTGATGGTAAAATTAATGTTAAACATTTTAAAATATTACTGTTTAAATAAAGAAAATATAATGCTGGCTAAAGAGTACTAAAGACTAATCGTTTCATATAGATATACACTAAAGTCGTCTATGGCTGGTGTGTTTAACTCCAAGTCTCACTGATTCTACACGCCTGAAGCTGTTACGGGCAAACAACTCTGTACGTCTCTATTGATTTCTGCTTCAGACAACAGTTATTATCTCATCTTCAAACCCTTACAATGGTTTCTCAACTGGATGCTTGTCTCATATTTCAGGCAAATCTACTTCCTGGACTGGATAATTTATACGACAAATCTCTAGAAATAACAAATTGGGCATTTCAAAGAACAAAAGTACGAATTAAAAATAACACACAATTGTTGCATTCCTTGTATATCCTTGAACACATGCCATTATTATTAGAAATATATAAATTACTATGTCATTTTGAGTAGTCTAATTGGACCATGGTGATTCACAATATCTCTTAAATATCTTTTTGTTGGATTAAAGGGATGTAATACACTTTTTACCAAATGGTCTCACGTGATGCTCAGCGTGGTCTCCAGATAAAGGTTTCCCATTTATTATTAACTGGAACGAATGGGAGGCAGATGAATCAGACCTGGACAGATTTAATGAATTCGATCTATTAAACATGAGGACACAGTTAACAGGACAATGCTACTGACGTCAACAGGGCGTCATGGAGTCTGTTTCACGGATTCAGTGGATCCAGTGGTGTAGCAAGTGGGTGTAGGGTGGAAATCCTCTCCAGGGCGGAGACCTTTTATTTTATTTGGTCAACCATGAATGACTGCGGCTGGTGACATTTACAATGCAGGATGGTAATTGTACAAATTTCTTTATGGAGTAAAATTATTTCCAAAAATTAAAAGGCGGTTTTAAAACGATATGGTTGTTAAGTTTGTTTATGTTGTTTATGTTGTTTATGTTGTTTATGTTGTTTATGTTGTTTATGTTGTTTATGTTGTTTATGTTGTTTTTTGTTGTTTATGTTGTTTATGTTGTTTTTTGTTGTTTATGTTGTTTATGTTGTTTATGTTGTTTATGTTGTTTATGTTGTTTATGTTGTAATTCAAGCGCAACCAAATAGCTTTATACAATGAACTTTTTGTCTCTTAGTGTTCAAAATTCTACTAGCGTATACTCTTTTAACCTTTTTTTTCATAACTGGTCAACTAACAATTGTACTGGTTAAACGCTTTAATAACAAAGATATTTAAACGACGATTGATTCTATCTTATTTATTTTTTAATTCTTTCAGAGGCATTCAAGTTAGAATAAATTCTACCCCATTTAGTTTTCTCAAAGAATCCCCAACATTAATTTAAAATTAAATGAATAATTTATTAAAAAAAATTGTGTGAATGGTGCAGATTTAAAGACATTGAAAACATGTACAAAAATCAAGAATCATTGTAAAAGCGCACGCTTCCATATTCCAGCAAGTTTCTGCTTTAAAACAACTTTTCATTTTTCACTAAACCTCACCATCCTCCAGCACCCGACTTCCTTTACCGATGTTCCAGACCCATTCGTGAAGTAATAAGCTATTTCTGATATTAGCAGAAAGATATTTTTTCACAATTGCGTCATACCAACTACAAATTTACGGATAACGCTTGATGGACAAGAACATTCGAGATTGTTTATCCCGAGCTGACAAGGGGAATAAAAAAATATCAGAGCCCGAATCATCCCTTGCGTAAAATTTATTTGAATTGCTTCCTCGTCCATTAAGATTATCGTGCCAGAATTTCCAGCATTTTAGGTGAAGCTGTGATACGGGGTTTGGCGTTGTTAAAATGCACTCACGTGATACTGCACATCTTTATCTTATCTGTTTCAGACGCTCCTTCTATACAGAAGATTATTGCGTCCTACGCTTATCTATGGTTTGTGTTTAGTGCTGCATTCTTATTAGAGTTTTAAATGTTGATAAAGTGTTGGCTTTCCTGGTTTCTTCAGGCAACCCATTCCACGCCCGAATTCCGGACGGGAAGAACGATAATTTGTATGAGTTTGTTCTTGCATACGGAATAAGAAAGGTGTTTTTATCCTTATGTCTATCTGAGGGTTGTATTAAGTTATCTTTGTGTTGTATTTCTAAATTAGTGTTAATTGCTTTATGTATGATTACTACTTTACTCTTGGTTCTTCTATCCTCTAGTGTTTCAAGGTTTAATGATTTAACTAATGGTGTTATTCTAGTCAGTTTCGAATATTCTCCAGTAATGAATCTGGCAGCTCTTTTTTGGATTTGTTCTAGTTTATCAATGTTTTCTTTGGTGGATGGGTCCCATACAGAAGATGCATATTCTAGTACAGGTCTAATCAAAGTGAGATAGCATTTTAGTTTTATATCTTTATTACATTTGTAAAAGTTTCTTTTTATAAAGCCTAAGGTTTTGTTTGATTTTTTAATAACTTCATTGACATCTTTAGTTTTACTTTTAGGAATATACTTACGGCAGCCATACACTCGACGCAACTGTCATACAATCATTACCTACGCAATATCACCAGGCAAGACAATGGTCACTTCCAGATGAAAGAAAATAGCCTTTTTATTAACCGACCGCACTTCGTAAGATTTTCTCTTCATGCGTTATTTTTTTAATGCTATTTCCAATCAGTGTCGTGGCTAGGATTACTAAGGGGCAGATCACGATTTTACATCACAAGCACGTACCAAAAAAAACCCCAAAAAACACTGCTGTTGAACAAATAAGACTCCCCTGTAAATAAAACAAACCCGTAAAAACAAAGTTTTTGACTATAAATCCCTTATATATGAGACATAACTAACAGTATTGATTATTTTCAAACATTTACAGACTTAATCTGTCTTAACTCAAATTTGCTTCATAACCCTAGGGGGGAGGGGTGGGTGGGAGGGGGAGAGGGGAAAAGTCTGGTCACCGATTCGCTTGACCGAGCTTAGAGTGACACGTAAAATGTAAACAAAAGCACCCCGTCGCTTCGTTGGGTCGCCTCAATGCGTCAGCTCAAAATTTCACGTGGGAAAAAAACAATAACAAACCGTGAATTTGAATTACATACCTCATATAAGGATAAACTAAAAATGCATTAATTTAATTACGGTACGTTCGATCGATCTGAAATTTTGATACGATGCATTGTTCGGTCAGACGGGTCAGTGTGCCAAATTTCAGCTTGATCGGATCACGGAAAGTGGGTCATTTTTTACTTTTGTTTTTCCGCCCGCCCATGAGATGATGAGATGATGAGAGAGATGATGAGACGGCCGTGAAGTTAATATAAGGGATTTAAAAAAATGGCCCCCAGGGCTACTGTCCCTCTGCATCCCACGTAAATTTTCGATTACAATGTTCTTGCAAATAGACCAATAGCCACATGATTATTACACCTGTTGATATTACACACATGCACACCTTCTCTCTCTCACTCTCGCTCACACAGACATTTACAGACACACATATACACAGAGAGAGAGAGAGAGAGAGATACGTATGGTAGATTTATTTATTGGTATAAAAAGTGTTACGTTATTCAAATAATTCTTCAGCAACAAAATGTAATTTCCATGTGGATAGCAACCAACAGTACTGACAATGACAAACCGCAACAATATTATTCTTTCCACCATGAAGTGAAACTAAACGATGCCCCCAGATGTCTATTATTTCCCCCTTGAAATCTAGAAACTGACTTATTTGAACTAATAGAGCCATCCAAGTAGAGAGTTATCTACCCCTTCCTTGTGACATCCCTCCTGCCCGCCCTTTCTCCTACATGCAGGGCCGGTCTTAGGCATAGGCAAACTATTCAGGCGCCTAGGGCCTCCGATTAGTGGGGGCCTCACACATGAATCAAATAATTTTTAAATACCTTATATTAGCTTACTTTGTAAGTTTAATCGGACTATCCCTAATCGAACTATTTTTAATATCCCAATGTTAAACCTCTTCCCGTTATCCAATCATTCTGAAAATTTGCACTCATGTTCATTTTCGGTGATAGTATTTTTGAGAATATTTGCGGACTTTTTCCATGTCTAGATTTAATTTAATTAAATATTTAAATCCCTTAAATTAACTTACTTTGTAAGTTTAATCGGACAATCCGACCGACCGAACCGACTATTTGTTTATAATTATTTTACGTGCCAGTTCAGTTCACGCGTTGACGCCGACCGTCGACGTTCACACCCCCTACCGTCCCTGCGCCCCGTTTTAAAACCAGGGGAGATAATTCTATTTCAGTCTGTAAATGTCGCGTTTAAACATAATCACTAATTTTTGTTATGTCTCATATATAAGGTATTTATAGTCAAAAACTTTGTTTTTACATCTATTTATTTTATATACATTTAAAGAGCGGACTACGACCAAGATCAAAACAACCAGAACCAACCAATCAGTGCAATACCTTTACACGCTGATTATTTTTAAATGGTGCATGTTTAAAATGTAATATTTTAAAATGTAAATTCCTCTGTCCAGACACATTTACACAAGATTGACAAACGTGTAACATAAATTTACGCTAAATATACAACTGTTGAATATTAAATGTTTTAAGCATAGTAAACATTTAACATTTAAATGTTAAATGCTGTTGTAAGTAGCAAAATATAAAAACGACTCTAAGCATGTGTTTGTATGTAGAAATGTCGCTATAGCCCTTCGTATAGCATTGACAATTCCGATTACTGTTGCATCGTGGGAAAGAAGTTATTCCAAGTTGAAATTAATATTTAAAATAAAAAAAACTATTTGAGAACGACCATGACGCAAGAACGCCTGAACAGTCTGGTAAAGATACCTATCAAATGAGATATCGTCCAGTCTCTGGATTATTCACAATTTATTGCAGACTTTGCTGGCATCAAACCAGAAAAGTTTATTTTTGTTGAAGGTTCATGCCATTTGCGCTAATATGTTTGTATAAATTTCAGTTATTTGTTGATATAGATATTAATACGGGTAGTTTTTAATAATCTGTGTAATTTTATTATTTCCTTATTTATTGTTTATTTTTCTATTACATTTAGGGCCACCAAATTCACTTCGCCTAGGGCCTGCAATACCCTAAGGCCGGCCCTGCTCCATGATCATTATCAATATTATGATTAAACAATTTGTTTTGTTAAGTATCATGAGCATGGCGTTATCTCTCTGTCCTGATTGACGTCCACATCCTGAGACCCTATGGCTATAACATTCTGACAAGAGTTTTTGAGTTATTATCAAATGAATGACAAAACTTTTCACATCTAAAACAAAAAACACTAGAACAATTTATGAGTAGAAATTATTATTCATACAAGGCTCCAGTTATTTCCTCCTTTAAAACCCGGATGACCAGGTTGGACAAACCTAAAATTTGATAATATTTTAGATAAAATAATTCAACAGCCTTAAATTTACCGATACACTTATGTCATTATTCTTCTTGAAACATCATTACATATATTTTATTAATTTAAAATGATTTTATTAAATTAAAATAATTTTATCAAATGTGTATTTTTTTCTAGTGTGTGTTCATCTGTTATTCAATATATTTGTGTGTGGCGCGGTGAGGCAAGCCCTAGGGTCTAGGCTGAGTTATTGCGCTATATAAGTTTTTCATTATATTCGCAATAACAAACACATATACATCCTCCTTCTTCCCGACTGGAATTCGTGCGTTTGTCTGAACAAACCAGGAGAACCAAAACACTATCAACATTCAAAACTAAAAATGAAAAAATGCAAGATTAAACATGAACTATGGATAGGACGCAATAATGTTTTGTTTAGGAGCGTCTCTGGTGTATAAGATAAGAATTCAGAGTCTTCTTATACACATCTCCCCCCCCCCAACCCTTTGGTTGAAATTAGAACACGTTTTTTTGGAACACGAAAATAATTATTATATTTTGATTTAAGGACAAAAAACAACATACACTTTGTACAAACTTATCCAGGAAACGGCCCATTCTACTTTATCAAATGCTTGAGGTTTGCTGCAGTCTCTGGCCAAATGTCTAACCCAGAGGTTCCCAACCCCGTGCCCGCGGGCGCCATGGCGCCCGCGGAACGATTCGTATGTGCCCGCCACAGAGACATAATTTTTTCATAAAAATTAATTAAAAATGTAAATTATATTTATTTATTTGTTAGAATTTTAATTTTTTTTGAGTGCCTAGGTTTATAAAATACGTTCGTATGTTTGCGATATTGTATGTATGAGTGGTTCCTTTGCTGACAGTACTTGTCGCAACTTGTCTAACGGCGAGCCAGACTGCACTCTTCACGCTAGCCTGGAATACTCCTCTAACAAGGAGTGATGTGCAAATAGCATTCCCTGCCTGGAACCGCGTTGTTATCATTGTGATGCGATTGCTGCCCCGTTTGAGTCTCGACAGTTAGCTAAGAGACATCTTCGTCTGACGAAACACGAATTAGGAGTTTTGATATTCCTTCTGTAAATTTGTAACGGGGTAAAAGCGAGGTCCGTAATCTATTATATTAATAAGTGATAATCTATTATGATTGTGGGGATAGTTATAGTCCTTGTTATAATACATTTATGCATTTAATGTAGAACAGACTTTTGCTATATCATTGATATTATATTGTCGTTCAAATATTATATATTATTTTTTTAGCCCTAAAATGATTGGACCGCGTATAAGACAATGAACCTATAATTTTAATACTGACTGGGAGGAATCATATTGTTACGTTAATTTGAAAATTAAATGCGTTTGTTTGTTGTGTGGTAGTAGCATTACAGTGCCGAAAAACATAATGTTGAACGGCACTTTCAGACAATTCATGCCACTTTTGATGTGAATTATCCACTTAAATCTGAAGTAAGAAAGAAAAAATATGTCAACTAAAACCAAGTCTAACTACACAACAGACTGTTTTCACTAGACATGTGGAAAATTCTAAAAAGGCCACCTTTGCCTCTTTCAAAATTTCTCACATGCTCGCACAAAAGAAGAAACCTCTTTATTGATGTTGAGTTGTTTCATGAACTATTTTTGACTGGTGCCGATTATTTGTTTGATGGATTTTCTAAGAAACGTGAGATTGTCTCAGCAATACAAGACTTACAGTTGTCAAATATCACCGTCACAAGAAGAATACATGCAATTTCAACAGACATACAAACTCAGTTAAAGACTGACTTGGAAATAAGTGACTGTTCTCGTTACAATTTGACGAATCAACAGATATATCAGACACCGCACAGTTTGCAGTTATGGTAAGAATGGTATTTAGTAACTTCACAGTAAAAGAGGATGTGTTGCAAATATTACCTATGAAAGGACAGACAAGGGATGAGGATATTTATAATACATTCAGAACATACGCCAAGTCAATAAAATTGCCTTTGCACAAGCTGTCTGCGATAACCACCGATGGGGCACCAACAATAGTAAGTAAAAACAAAGAATTTATTGCCCTCTGCAAGAAGGATCGATCATTTTCAAACTTTATGTTCTACCACTGTATTATCCACCAGGAAGCTCTGTGTTGTAAAATATTGCCATTTGAACACGTTATGAAAATAGTTACAAAAATAATCAATTCTATTCGAGCAGCTCCTTTGCAACATCGACTTTTCAAGGCCCCGTTAGAAGATACTGAAGATAAAGAGCATGATCTTATTCTGCATACTGAAGTACGTTAGATCAGTAAAGGAAAGGTTCTTACAAGATTTTTGAGTTTAATTGAAGAAATAAAAACATTTATAAACGATAAAAAGGAAAAATTATGATATGATGAACTAGCTGACTCTAGCTGGCTGATTGATTTGGGATTTTTCACAGACATCATGGAAAAATTGAATTCTTTAAATTTGGAGTTGCTGGGGAAAGAAAAAAAACATAGCTGAAATGAAAAGCTCTGTAAAGTCATTTAAAGCTAAATTGGATTTGTTGATATCACATCTGCAGATCGATTCTCTCGTGCATTTCCCACATATGAAGAAAATGCTAGCTACCAATGAACTAAACGGGTCATTATTAATTGAGCATCTTCAAGTGTTAAAAAACAGTTTGTAGAGAGATTTTTGCTGTTTACACATATCGAGCAAATGTTTTTCCTTCTGTATCAATCCTTTTACTTGCCAAATAAATTTAATGGAAATGGCCGCATGTATTGCAGATTTAGTTCAAAGTAAGAAAGAAGAACTAGAGTTAGAGCTGTTGGACCTTATGAATGATATTTTGCTAAACTCCTTAATATCAGGTGACTTTTGGAATACAGTGGACAGAGAAAAGTTCCCATTTTTGGAGGAAAAAAAGGGTATATAAAATTGAACCATTTTTCGGTTCGACATATTTATGCGAATCATTGTTTTCAAATATGAACATAATAAAATCAAGATATAGATCTCGACTCACCGATTATCATCTTTATGATTGTTTTCTAACAGGATTATCGTCATACTTTCCTAATTATCAGGCACTGGCCAATGATAAGCAATGCCAAAGATCACATTGACATATTGATATTATATTTTTTATAAAATGTTTTCTTTGTATTTGTGTTTTTAGTTTAATTTGTTTTTGTTTTGTAAATACATTTCTCTGTGTGTATGCAATTTAAATAATAATTTAATTATTTTGAAACATGTTTGTTTATTATTTAATTAATTTATTAATAAATTATGAATATAAGAAAATAAATTATGGGAAAACGAGAAGTTATGGAAGGAGTCTGTCGATTAAAAATAGGTTGTGCCCGCCACCCTACCGATATTTAAGAATGTGCTCTAGAGTACAAAAAGGTTGGGAACCCCTGATCTAACCTCTGATTCATTTTCCCAGAATGCCTTGCACCAGGGAAGTACAAGAAGGTTTCAAAGAAACAGGATGTGACGTTTTGTATTAAGAAGTTTGTTAGCTTTAAACTCCCATGTTTGCCTTGGATTACTGTAAGCAGATATTCGGCTTAAACTGGATTTTACAATTTTGTTTTAAAAAAAATTTTTTTTTAAACATTGGCAGCATCGGGTTAAAAAAAATAAAGGCTCAAAAAATAAATAATCTGAGAAATTATAAATTTAAAAAAAATAGACAAGAAATATCAATAAATATACTATGTATATTGTTACAAGATGAACTTGCGGAATCATGTACATTAAGAGACCCCATGCCTCTCTAGTGATAGCAAATATAACTTCATATAAAAGAAATTATTTAATTAAAATCTGGCTACTAAAGTGAAGATTTAAATAACCAGAAAAATCGTTCATTTTCCTACTACTTAAACGCAATACCACCACCACCACCACGCGTCTTGGGAGTTCAGATACGAGATTTTCACTATAAATACCTGTTAAAAATATGGCTGTGATTAACCCGCATCAGAAGTCATTACTGGTCTATGTATATTGTATCTTTCCATATTTACACTGTATCTGGTCCTTTTTACACTGTATATCGTCTTGTTTACAATGCATATTGTCTTGTTTACATTTCATATTGTCTTGTTTACATTGCATATTGTCTTGTTTACATTGCATATTGTCTTGTTTACGTTGTATATAATCTTGTTTACACTGCACCTGTTCTTGTTTATATAAGTAGATGTTATTAAATTAGTCTTGTTTACTTCCAATCTGGTCCTGCTAACCACTAGGAGTAGTAGCTAAAAATGTCAGAGACTCTTCAACCACTGTCTACGAGAAAATTGAAAAATGGAAAATAAACACACCTCCCCTCTTTTTCATGTTTTGGACCCACCTTTGATTAAGACAACAAAAGATGACATTCTTGTTCATTCCCGGACTGAAATGAGTTTTGTTCCAGCAAATAGCTGAAATATATTTATAGGATCCCTTGAAATACCCCACCATTGACTGGGTCTTCAAATGTTTACACATGGTAAATGTGGTATCACTAGACTTGCTTGTTCAACTCCTTAAAACTAGATCACATCATAAACAATTGGAATGGAACAAGGAGGCAGAGACAAGCATGTGACAATCGTGTGGCTGTAGTTAACAATACAAAAGGAATATTTTTTATGACTTTTCTCCATCGAATCCTTTCCCGGGATTCGCTCGTAAAAACAATTTTTCTCTGATGTTTGGGGAGCGAAAGGGTAATTATTGAATGTTGGCGTCATCAATTTGTGGGTATTATCACTAACAGGAGGGGGTATAATATTAATGAAGAAAAACAAAAAGCCAACACCAAGCATAACACCAAGACAGCTGTTAAAACAATTCCCTTGAGGAGAAGAGAAGAAAAGTAACACGAATGATTCTCACATATAGGAAATAAGACAGAGAGAGAGAGAGAGAGCGAGAGAGAGAGAGCGAGAGAGAGAGAGAGGAGAGTGCGAGAGAGAGATAGCGAGAGCGAGAGAGAGATGAGAGAGAGAGAGAGAGAAGAGAGAGAGAGAGAGAGAGAGAGAGAGAGAGAGAGAGAGAGAGAGAGAGAGGAGAGAGAGAGAGAGAGGAAAAAAGAGGGGGAGGAAAGGAAGTGAGAAGAGCGGAGAGGGGAGAGATCGTGGACCTGCAGCCTCCTCTCTTTTCGGTCCCCCCCCCGTGCTCCCGTGTGCTCCCGCTCGCAGTTGCTCGTTACCATCCCCCTTTTTGCTCCCCCCTTAATTTCTCCTTCACGTGCCCGTCTCGTCTCCCTTCCCCCTGCGTTCTGAGGCGCGTTCCCCGCCTCCAATCCCTCAGCCCCCCCCCCTCGCCTGCCGATATTTGCCTGGCACTTTTACTTTTACGCCGCCGGCCTCCGTCTCTCCTCCTGCGTTTGACCGGGGGTCTTGCTACCTCTCCCCCCCGCCCCCACCTCTTGCGTCCCATCCACCCTGTCACTTATGTCCCCCTCCCTGCTGCCTCTCTCCCCTTGGGGTTTTTACTTCGTCCTTGCCCCTGGGTTTGTTGGCCTAGTCTTTCCTCTGGGGTACTGCGTTCTTTCGGGTACTGCTGTCCCTCTGCGCTTCGACTCATTTCGTGTCTTCCGTTTGAGACCTCTTAGTTGGGCCCCTCTGCGTCCCTGGCGTATCTACTGCTCCTCCGCTTGCCTACTCCTCGTCCTCACTAGTTGTCTCCCCCTGAGGGGGGGGTGGTCTCTCCTCTTCGTCTCTCTCTCTCTCTCTCTCTTCTCTTCGTCTCTCTCTCTCTCGTCTCTCTCACTCTCTCTCTCTCTCTCTGGCTTCTCTCTCTCCGTTCGTATCTTCTCCTCTCTCTCGCTCTTCTCTCGATCTCTCTCTCTCTCTCTCTCTTCTCTCTCTCTCTCGCTGCCTCTCTCTCTCTCTCTCCTCGCTCTCTCTCCTTCTCGTCTCTCGCTCTCTCTCTCTGCTCTCTCTCTCTCTCTCTCTCTCTCTCTCTCTCTCGTCTCTCTTCTCTCTCTCTCGCTCTCTCTCTCTCTCTCTCTCTCTCTCTCTCTCTCTCTCTCTCTCTTCTCTCCTCTCTCTCCGCTCTCTCTCTCTCTCTCTCTCTCAGCTCCTTCGCTCTCTCTCTCTCTCTTCTCTCTCTCTCTCTCGCTCTCTCATCACCCGCCAACCTCAAACCCCTCATACACATAACAAACGGACCAATGCCTGCATTAAACTCACACCAACACCACATGAACGCATTTACACACTCGTGTCATTTAAACTAAAACCTTCTTTTAGTGCAATCATCTGCTATCATAACACTCAACCGATACAATACTTCCATGCCTAGACCACCTCGCTCTTCCCTGACAGTCTCACGGATCGCCCTAACGTTCGGCCCGTAGGCCGCGTCCCCGATGAAGGCAGCGCGTGAGTTGAGACCCTGTGTGCCCGCGGCCTCATCTGAACACAAAGCTAATTGACTGACGTCTTATTTCTGTAACGACATTATATTTATAAGAAAATTCGAAATTTTAAATTGTTTTAAGTACGTCAAAAGATTGCGAAAATCGATGACGTTTGTTTTTTAACAACTTGGAAATGGATTTTTAAAAACCTGATTATGTTATGTGCTGTTAAGTGTACGAAATTCGTTGATGTGATCAAGTCATTAAGCCAGTAATATAAGCTATAAACTCTATTGGCTCTAAAGCCCTGTTTCACCGCCAGTTTTAGCAGTTTCTTATTGACCTCCAGGGAAATGGGAGAATACAAAGATGTGGTGTATTATAATGATGTAAGATGGTAAGAGTCGGTAGATGACACTTCAGCGCATCTACGCACTTAAAAAAGAAATTTGAGAATTCAGCGAAGATAAGGAACAACCAATTCCAGAAATATCTGATACTGCTTGGCTGACAGATTTTGCATTTTTAGTTGATATGACAAGAGTTCTAAACATTCTTAACACAAATATTCAAGGGCACAAAGCTAATTATATTCACATATCAAGGCCTTAGGGGACAAGCTGCAACTTTTTTAAAGGCAACTGTCTCAAATGCAACCTAATACCACACATTTCCCCTCACTACAGGAAATCATGACAAGTTGTCTAGAAAGAAGCTTCAATGCGTAAATGTTGAGGTAAGTTGCAGATTTCACATTCCTGACTGATGAATTTCAAAGACACTTTCGTGACTTTGCAACTACTGAAAAGGAAATCATGTTTTTTTCTTCACCTTTCTCTGTTGACCCTGATAATGCTCCAGGCAATCTGCAGCTGGAACTCATTGAGTTGCAAAGTGATGCTGAATGAAGCAGACAACATCTTTCTCTCATGGAGTTTTACTGTCAGCTGGATAAAGAGAGACTCCAAGAGAATTCAACATTTTCTCAGCCAATGCTCGTGTTATTTGGCTCGACTTACTAGTGTGAGCAGACATTTTATTTTAAGAATTTTAACAGGAACCGTGTGAGGACGAGAATAAGTGACTCGCACCTGCGTGATATTATCATACGTATCAAAAACAGTGCCCTTAAGCCTGATCTCACCTATTTACTGCATTCAAGGTCTATTTCACCCTTCAAATTTAAATTTTGCAATAAAAACTTCACAACCTATGTAATTTGTGTTTATTATTTTAATCCTGCCCCCTAATATGGCCCGCCAGGCAAAAAGTTTGGACGCCCCTGGTCTAAAACAACCGTGAGTTAGGTCTATAGCCCTAATAGATTCCGACCGTTAAGATCAATGATTTACCCCATCACCAAGTCCTACCTTACGAGATCGATGGTTCACCCCATCCCCCATCACAAAATCCTACCTTACGAGATCGATGGTTCACCCCATCCCCCATCACAAAATCCTACCTTACGAGATCGATGGTTTACCCCATCCCCCATCAAAAAGTCCTACTATTAAGATCCATGTCGTTTTATAAAGGTTGCCACCGTAGTAGCCGCAATACTTAACGCTAATTAAGTATACAACACCACTTTCCTTCTTGAACCATTTTAAATAAAAGATAGTTTCCTTCACTCAAGTCGCAATGTAATTTAAACAATCCTTTGCAAGAAGTGCAACAAAATTTACTTAGGCGATACATTTTGTTGTCTGTTGGATCGTTTTGCAGAACATGGAAACATTATAAATAAACAGGCCATAAAAAATGTCTCTAAAATAGTCCATCACTGCTGACCATGACGGGATTATTGCAGTTACTGCCACACTGTATACGAGCAATGCATCTGATAGAATATGTAATAAAATATATTAATAATAATTTGGTTCGTTAACTCCATATGGTTTAAACAAATTGGACTAACTTACATAGCTGAAATGCCTTTTTCCTGTCTTTTTTTTCTTCAAATAGTAGTTTACGGACATGTTCAAACCAGAGTTTCAACAATAGGTTAAAATGATAATAAAGTTATATTAAACAACTTAAATTGATTATTTGCTCTGACGAAGGCATGCCCCTAAAACTCTACACACTCTGTTGTTTATTTATACAGCTTAAAGTTTATTGATTCATTTATCGTTGTGTATATTGTATTCTAACTTAAGACAATGGTCATAAAGTGATCTTGTGATTTTCTTGATATCGCAAATCCCTGGGAATGATAACACGGATGTGTACAAAGACTAACAACCAACACAAACAAAGTGATCGTGGGGCAGTGAAAAGGGTGATAAATGTCTCCACACCCCTACGCCATCTACCTACACGACGTCCCCACCCCCATCTTCAATGACCACCCGTGGCTTATAGTTACGCCGCTGATCATTCATAGTGCTACCCCCCCCCACACACACGCTCATACACAAGCGCTTACAACCCGGACGTAAGTGTGATTGCTACGAGCAAACATCTACGGCAAAAGATTTGAGGAGATGACGTGGAGCACTAGACGAAGAAAAGACTTCCCACCGTATGGTAGGGTGCTGGGCGAGACTGGGGTGGGACGTGTCTGTTCAAATATCCACGCCCTTTGAGCTAACACCACCAGGAGATGGAAGAAGAAAAAATACCTTTGAACAAAATGTGTGACACATTAATATACCTGCACATAAACTATTAGTAAGATTGTGCTCTTCGATTAAGACATAAATCCGTGCGAAACTATTGGCTGTCTGGAAAGTAGGATTGGAAACCTGGTACATCTTACACTGGTGCTTACATATTTCTTGTCCAAAAAACTAACCAATCAGAAGCATTGTTGGTGTATAAACTAAACATTTAAAAATAGACATCTACCTAATCGCAAAGGGACATACAAAGACATATTACACCGAAAGGGTGACCAATTGTATCCAATGAATATATAGTGTTAAATCTGGGTATTTCTAAATGAGTTAAGCCCCTTGAGTGAGCCATTCTTAGAAAGTCAAACAGAATCCGTGGTGACTTGGACTAATTCATTGCTTCAACATCCACAGGCCAGACATACGACAGGTCAGTACGAGAGGCCCACCAACCCGACAACACCATGCCTGGATCTAGTTACCTGCTGCTCCTGGCCTTCATCGTCTGCTTGGGTTACCAAGGTAAGTTAGAGTCACACACGTTGGTCAACGCTGATCTTTCTAGCAGGTCTGAGTAATTATTGGTGTTTGGTTTACGTGCGCACTTCTGCTCAACTTACTACAGGTGTGCTTCTCGTCTACTATAGAAACAAATAACTGGACGGATATTTTGTCTTGGGTGGACCCAATTTTTATTTTTTTAGCTTGAGTTTTTACTGATTTCACGTGGATACAAATAATATCAACGTTTTTTTTTACTTTCAACGTAACAAAGTTTCAACCTTCATTTTTGTTACCTTATTAATTGAAAAAATTTGTTGAGGAAATTGTAAACAATTTTCGTTTGCTAAATATGTTTTAATTAATGAAATATTCTCTATGTAGCTCTGGGGTGTATCGGTAAATAAATTAAAAAGAACTGCCTTGGGTGGAGAAATGATCTTAGCGAGAGGAAAAGAGAGAGAGAGAGAGAGAGAGAGAGAGAGAGAGAGAGAGAGAGAGAGAGAGAGAGAGAGAGAGAGAGGAAGAGAGAGAGAGAGAGAGAGAGAGAGAGAGAGAGAGAGAGAGAGAGAGAGGAAGAGAGAGAGAGAGAGGAGGGAAAAACAAAGAGAATCGGAGACCTTATCAATCTCCTGCTGATTATTACCGGAAGTAACCCCCATGGAATCCGTCAGGTTTCGTGTGTCATGGCTTCCAGCTGAGAAAACACAAGGAAAATTATGAAAATAAATTAATGTTAAAGTATAAAACTTGTTGGAGGGGGGGGGGTGTAATGTTGTAGCATCCCTGTCATTTTGCTGAGGTATTCATTTCGTGTTGACGTGATAGCGCAGTCCGTATGTTGAGCCACTGCTCAAGGGAGGAGACTCTAAGTTATTATATCCATGTTTTCTATTTAAAGAATAACGAGTTCTGATAATTCAATGTAGATTTCGTCTGGGTTGAGTTCACTTCAAAGTTGTTAAGATCTTGAGATATCTTTTCACAAATCAAACTGATCAGCAAAAATTACTTATGTAATCAGAGATTAATGTAATGAAATCAAACCAAGACGACAAAATGATCGACACAAATAATTATGTATTGAGAGGTCAGTGCAGAATCACACAATATAATAAACTTGTAGGTAACAATACATGATATGTAATGAGAGATTCGTGTGTACAATCTCACCATATAGGCAATATAACATATAACATTACATTTATTTATTAAGAGATCAATGCATAGAAACTATCCGAGATGTTACAATCTCTAGATTGTAAGAGAAAGTACCTTTGAACAAAATGTGTGGCACATTAATATACCTGCACATAAACTATTAGTAAGATTGTCTTCTTTGATTAAGACATAAAACTTTTATATATATATATATATATATATATATATATATATATATATATATATATATATATATCTCCATTTATGTAATCTAGGGAGATAACATAAATGGTGTACTGATGGATCCATGTTTGTAATGTAACAAGACCATTAACTCAGGTCAATTTTAATATCGCTCGTTAACTCTTAACCATCCATTAAATTAAGAAATATTTAAAATTACGAGCGAAATTACGTTTATTACGTTTTACAATGCCATAAATATCATGTCAGTTCTGTCAATAGCTACTCTATTTTTGTCTCTATTAGTCGATATCTACTCTTTTCCGGTCTCTAGAACTCAATTCTATTTTTTTTTCTTGTGAAGACAATTTCTGTTCTATTTTTCCTGTAGAAGTCAATGTCTATTCTATTATCACCTTAAGAAGTCAATATCTTTATATTTTTTTCCATAGAATTCTATGTCTCATCTATCTATTCTCATCTCTAGTAGTCACTGTCTCCTCTATTCTCGTCTCTAGTAGTCACTGTCTCCTCTATTCTCATCTCTACTAGTCACTGGCTCCTCTATTCTCATCTCTACTAGTCACTGGCTCCTCTATTCTCATCTCTAGTAGTCACTGTCTCCTCTATTCTCGTCTCTAGTAGTCACTGTCTCCTCTACTCTCGTCTCTAGTAGTCACTGTCTCCTCTATTCTCATCTCTACTAGTCACTGGCTCCTCTATTCTCATCTCTAGTAGTCACTGTCTCCTCTATTCTCGTCTCTAGTAGTCACTGTCTCCTCTACTCTCGTCTCTAGTAGTCACTGTCTCCTCTATTCTCATCTCTAGTAGTCACTGTCTCCTCTATTCTCATCTCTAGTAGTCACTGTCTCCTCTATTCTCGTCTCTAGTAGTCACTGTCTCCTCTATTCTCATCTCTAGTAGTCACTGTCTCCTCTATTCTCATCTCTAGTAGTCACTGTCTCCTCTATTCTCATCTCTAGTAGTCACTGTCTCCTCTATTCTCATCTCTAGTAGTCACTGTCTCCTCTATTCTCATCTCTAGTAGTCACTGTCTCCACTATTCTCATCTCTAGTAGTCACTGTCTCCTCTATTCTCATCTCTAGTAGTCACTGTCTCCTCTATTCTCATCTCTAGTAGTCACTGTCTCCTTTATTCTCATCTCTAGTAGTCACTGTCTCCTCTATTCTCATCTCTAGTAGTCACTGTCTCCTCTATTCTCATCTCTAGTAGTCACTGTCTCCTCTATTCTCATCTCTAGTAGTCACTGTCTCCTTTATTCTCATCTCTAGTAGTCACTGTCTCCTCTATTCTCATCTCTAGTAGTCACTGTCTCCTCTATTCTCGTCTCTAGTAGTCACTGTCTCCTCTATTCTCGTCTCTAGTAGTCACTGTCTCCTCTATTCTCGTCTCTAGTAGTCACTGTCTCCTCTATTCTCATCTCTAGTAGTCACTGTCTCCTCTATTCTCATCTCTAGTAGTCACTGTCTCCTCTATTCTCATCTCTAGTAGTCACTGTCTCCTCTATTCTCATCTCTAGTAGTCACTGTCTCCTCTATTCTCGTCTCTAGTAGTCACTGTCTCCTCTATTCTCATCTCTAGTAGTCACTGTCTCCTCTATTCTCATCTCTAGTAGTCACTGTCTCCTCTATTCTCATCTCTAGTAGTCACTGTCTCCTCTATTCTCATCTCTAGTAGTCACTGTCTCCTCTATTCTCATCTCTAGTAGTCACTGTCTCCTCTATTCTCATCTCTAGTAGTCACTGTCTCCTCTATTCTCATCTCTAGTAGTCACTGTCTCCTCTACTCTCGTCTCCAGAAGTCCATGGCGCGATTGAGTGCTACGGCCACCAAGTAAAAGTCAACAGTATAGAGCGGTGCCCGCTGGTGTACAGTGTGTGTGAAAAGAACAAATGGGAGGAGGCCATGTGTGTCGGGACGTTCTTCAACAGGGCAAGTGGCAGGTGCGAGCCTTTCAATGACATGTGCCCCGGTGACGGTAAGTCCTTTCTTGGGGCAGTCCATATTATAAGGGGGAAACTCTTTTAACAGAATGCCCCCATGCCCATATTATAAGGTGGAAACTCTTTTAACAGAATGCCCCCATGCCCATATTATAAGGGGGAAACTCTTTTAACAGAATGCCCCCATGCCCATATTATAAGGGGGAAACTCTTTTAACAGAATGCCCCCATGCCCATATTATAAGGGGGAAACTCTTTTAACAGAATGCCCCCATGCCCATATTATAAGGGGGAAACTCTTTTAACAGAATGCCCCCATGCCCATATTATAAGGGGGAAACTCTTTTAACAGAATGCCCCCATGCCCATATTATAAGGGGGAAACTCTTTTAACAGAATGCCCCCATGCCCATATTATAAGGGGGAAACTCTTTTAACAGAATGCCCTCATGCCCATATATTTTCTATAGGTGCACATGAACTGGGCATCTTTTCGGCTATAAATCATAATTATAAAGTTTATTAAAGGTACACTATTAAGATTTTATTTGACATTGTTTCTACGACAGCCGGTTGAGCCCATGTTACAACGCATAAATAATTTAAAGGCTTGGGAATTACAAGTTCCAATAAAGTTTTTTTTTACCACGTTTTTATTAACTCGTTTTCGTTGGGCATTGTTTGTTTGTCCAAGATTTTTTCAAATCTGCCAACGTAAAATTGAACTACTTCTGATGGTCCTAGAGATCTGAAAATGTTACCACAGATAGATCTTGGATGACAATGCATTGTATCACAATTTCAGATCGATCAAATGTACCGTTATTAAATTATTGAACTTTTAAGTTTATCTATAGTATAGTCTATATAAAAGCATCTGTACCGTCGGCTTTTGTTGACATCCGTGAGTTCGCCCCGCGACCACATCACAATGTTTTTAAAACGTTGGGCGGGCGCTTGTGAGGCGTTTGTTAAAATAAATAGAGGTAAAAAAATATTTTTAAAAACCAGGTTGTTATAAGTGGACTAAAAAAAATAAAATAAATAGAAGTAAAAAAAAAGATTTTTAAAAACCACGTTTTTAGAAGCGGACTAAAAAGAAGAAAATAATGTAAAACTTATTAGTTCAAGTACTTCGATTTAATATGACAAAAAGCGTGGTGTGGGTGTTTGGTATAAAAATTAAAGATTTCTTATTTAGAAGGCAAAAGAGATCTATAAGTGAGAGAATGAGTGAACCGCATATGTTAAACCTCATAAGCGCCCGCCCATCGTTTTTAGTCATATTATATCTTATATAAACTTTGATATTGTGTTGGATGTCAACTTAAGTATAGTGAGCAACATAAACTTTGATATTGCGTTGTGTCAACTTAAGTATAGTGAGAAACATAAACTTTGATATTGTGTTGTGTCAACTTAAGTATAGTGAGAAACATAAACTTTGATATTGTGTTGTGTCAACTTAAGTATAGTGAGCAACATAAACTTTGATATTGCGTTGTGTCAACTTAAGTATAGTGAGAAACATAAACTTTGATATTGTGTTGTGTCAACTTAAGTATAGTGAGCAACATAAACTTTGATATTGTGTTGTGTCAACTTAAGTATAGTGAGAAACATAAACTTTGATATTGTGTTGGATGTCAACTTAAGTATAGTGAGAAACATAAACTTTGATATTGTGTTGGATGTCAACTTAAGTATAGTGAGCAACATAAACTTTGATATTGTGTTGTGTCAACTTAAGTATAGTGAGCAACATAAACTTTGATATTGTGTTGGATGTCAACCAAAGTAAAGTGAGAAACATAGACTTGACGTCCTGATTCTATTCTGAATGAAGATCAGACACTAAGTCATGATTTGATCAATGGATTAATTTAAAACTTGTAAACATTTATAGCTGGAGATTTTTTCAACATATTAGTTGATATATCTTATTATTTTAACATCTTTAAGTCGGGGTCTCGACTAATTTTTATTGTGAAAAAAACAAGGCACATAGATAAATCTATACATACACATAAAATTTCATTAAATAACCGAATCTTGAAAATATCATATTAAAAGGGTTACATTATCCTTATCATGTAGATCACAGTCTCTTAACAGTGTCACTCGTACAATATTCTCACACCTTAGTCAGGTCTGCCTTAAAACTAAATAGAGAAGTCAATTGATCTTTGAATCTTTGTGGTCAAGTTGTTGTCTAAAGTGTGGTGTCTATAGACAGGAGATAGTGTACGGTAATGCCTGCGATTTTAAGTATTAAACACCTGAAATCGTCACTGAAAAGTTCATGCAATATATGCTATCAGATAGAGAGAGGTTAGGGGTGCAATCTAATTATAGGGTATTTGTTTGTTTTTTGACAATTATCATTCAATCAATCATCAACATACATAATTCCCGTAATAGATGTAATGCTTCTTGGATGTAATGCTGATTTGTTCAATAGTGCCCACCAAAAATTACTGATAGCCTACTGCACCAAATGTAACTCTTTTTGAACGTTCCGCATACAATTGTTCAATATGATAATAAATTAATCAAATAAAAATAATAAAATGAATGAAAGTTCTGTATTACGTTATTAAATCCTTTATATTAACTCGTGGTGTCTGCGGCCGACCGACCGACCGACCTTTCTTGCTTGCTTGCTTGTCGCCAAAACTTTTGATCGATTTTTAACCCACTTGCTCGCAAGATAGCGAGCTGAAATTTTGCAGGCAGTTTTGTACCGATGATAAAAACAATGTATCAAAATTTCAGATCGATCGCATGTACCGTAATTAAATTATTGATTTTTTAGATTATTTTATTTATTCCTATGTATCATGCTATTTTTTGAGATAGAGCGTCGCGGTGCGTATTATATTGAACAACCTTTCTGTCGCGCAATAAGGTGCGTATTTTACTGACAACACTTTTTATAAACCTATTCCTGATCGGTGCGCATTATATTAAACACGTTTTACGACACAACTGCAATTTTGTATTTTTGGATGGTCTTGCGCTGCGTGTTATAATGAACATTCTTTTAGTTACGTCTCATACGTAAAGGATTTATAGTCAAAAACTTGGTTCTTTACGGGTTGTTTTTATTTTTTAATCTGATGTGTATTTATTTTGAAAACTTCCGTCATGTTTGACGCGTGATACGCTAGTAATATAATAATATGGCTGCCTTTCTTAAATGACCTCAACGAAATTTTTAGGAATTTCCCACCGATGGTGTAAATATTCGATCCCAGAGGCCCCCTTACTTGCACACAGCGCCACCAAGCTACGCTAACAGAACCCCGCGAAGCACTATGTCAGTTCAAAGCGATACCCTCCGTGGTTCACAAGGGAGTAGAAATGCTAATGTTTACCTCTAAGATCGCGGCGAATGCTGGGCCAATCTCTTTCAGAACACTGTGATTAGCATCTCCTTAACGTGGGGGGGAGGGGGGCACACGGTGTAACAAGCCACCATTGGCTTCATGACCAATCAGCTAATAATAAAATTTAAAAGACTTCTCAGTTTGAATAGCGCAAGCCGTGGAACGTATAGTTTGTGTAGCCTATTTATCTTATGTGTTCCCACAATCCTAACACATTAAATGAATTTGTAGGGCGCATAATAATATGCCGTTCATACAAGATTTTTAATGCACTCAATTACACCAGCACATGTGATTAATTTAATAGCACTGCAATCTCAATCAATATTTAAAACCATTGTTTGGTATAAATAAATTAATACATTTAAAAACAGGTTTTGCATACATTTGTTAATCAAGTCAATATTTCACCGTTAATTTAAAAAAACACGTAAAAACCAAAGACTATTAATCGTTTACATACGAGACATAACTAAAAGCATTGATTATTTTCAATATTACATGCACCGCGCGACAGACTAGCATAAACATTTACAGATCGGGAAAATAGTATTAATGTATGTTCAATATAATATACACACCGCGCGAAGTATGTTCAATATAATACGCACCGCGCGAAAGACTAGCATAAAAATGTACATGCTACATAGAGATACTAGAGATCATTTAAAAATTCATTAATTTAATTACAGTACATTCAATCGATATGCAATTTTGAAACATCATTTTTATCGTCACCACGAGTCTGCCAGAAAAATTTCAGCCCGATATGATACGGGGAAGTGGGTTAAAATCGATCCAAGTTTTTACGCCAGACAAACAGACGCTACGAGTTAAAATAAAGGATTTAAAAAGGCGCCATAGTGTTTAACAAGATATATGAAATCTCTTTAAGATGTAAGGAAAGTCGTTACTCTAACACTGCCAACGTGGTTTGCTTAGTGTCTAAATTAGACACAAGTTCATGCATGTTTACAGTATATTATTTATGCTTTTACGTCATTTGTCAGTTTGAGCCTAACAAATTCAATTTCAAATTTCATGGAAATTTTGGCGTTTGTTAAAATAAAATTTTACTTTATGCACTTTGCATAGCTTCAAATAGTTTTTTTTATTTTCGGTTGAAAAACAAAACAGTTTCAATGCTTAGCTGCTTGCTTACCTGGCAACCTTTATTTTTTTACCATCGTTTCCGCGCCATCAAATAATCTGGTAAGATTAGATAGAAGAGTACTAAGATCGACCATCGACAGTGTTCAGTGTGGGAAGGTAACTCCTGTGTAACTAATTACCCCATCACTGGCATGGAGTTTATGGGGGCCTTGCTTTTCCTTCTAAAACCGACCCCTGGGGTTGCAGTCATAATTATCTAAGCTAAACTTTTACTTTGAAAATATAAAAAAGGCTTAGAAACGATTAACCGTTGTTTTATCCCCTGTATTAGGCAGTGGTTCTCGTATTTTGCAAACAATGGCGTATTCTACCATGACACGCTAATTCAGCCACCAATTCAATATTAGAATGGCCTTATGTTGAGCTATTACAATGTTTATATTGCTATCAAGTTCAGATCAACCTATTGCGCGGCCAGTGGCATATGTTGTAAACAACACCAATCATAAAACAACTAAGTTATACTTAAACACACATGACTTATTGGCTTATCGCCACACAAAAAACAACAACAACAACAAACAAACAAAACAAACAAACAAACAAACATCATCAACAACAACAAAAAAAAGAAACAAAAATATTATTGTATAAATAAAATAATATATATATATATATATATATATATATATATATATATATATATATATATATATATATATATATATATATATATATATATATATATATATATATATATATATATATACATTTTAATATACATTTGGCATGATCAAAGTTGTTGGTGATTTAGGGTGTTTACATTTCACATCCAAGTTTATGCTTATGGGATAGGATATGTCAATTTCACATTTAAAAATGTCAATAAATATTGGCTTGGTACCATATGCTACTATTCCAGTGCGTATCTTTTGTGTAATTCATATATCAGTTAACATATTTGTTTGCATACAATTTTGTGTGCACGGGCTAATATTTTTTTTCTTATCAAAAACGCTATCTGATTCCTCGCATATTCGCTCTCTTCTTCGCCTCTAGCCTGCAATCATTTTCCCCATTACACATGTCTTCCTTTCCTTGCATCTCCTTCCATCCATCCATCCATTGCACCCCCTCCCACTCCATATCAGTCCATTCCTCACTTGCGTGCCCTTTTCTCCTTTAATTAATTTTTTAAAATCGTCTTTCTGTTTTTTTAACGTTGATTTGAGGGGCAGGAATCGTGCGGGAATCTAAACTTCAAATAATATTATCACTCTCACATCTGATTATCGTAATAAGATTTTAAAATATGAAGAGATGAACGCATTGGTTAAGGTTGCTATGAATATGTTGGTGCGAAGGGGAAGCCAGACCAGAGATCAATTTTCTGGGGAAATATTGAAATGCGCTTTGTTGAGAAAATGACAACCATCAAATACAGTCGTAAACTCGAGGGTATGTTAGCCATCAAACAGCAATGCTTCTGATATATCAGCTCTCTCAAATTATTGTATTCATAAGTAGATTTAGAAGCAGGTAGCATTAATGAGCGATCCTGAATTCGTGTGAAACATAAATTTAGGAATCACACGTTTTCATTGTTCTTCTTTATGCTCTTTACGTGATTGTGGTAATACAAGCCATTTTATATTTTAAGATATCTTTTTGTGAAGTGATGATATATTGTAAGCCTAAATTTAAAATATAATTTCATACATACATTTAATTTTTTAGGGATTTTTATGTAAAAAATATCAAGGTCATCATTCGTTGTAAGAAAATGAGGCAAAATGAGAAGCATGTGGCCACTAGGGGCAATAATTAAGGCGTGAGTTCTCTATAAGAATGAGGTCCCTTGTAACATGAGGTCTTCGAAGCTTGAGATCCTAGAAGCACGATCTCTTGTTCTTTGAAAATGCTGGCGTGACTGTTAAAGAGCATATTCTATGTTTTAAAAAAAGTTTTATTTCCACGATAGCATTCGTTTCCAGTAAAAACATGGGTGTTTGAAGAAAGGTGGTGTTACCTTTTATTAGCTTTGTTCGAATCATAATGCAAATGTTTTATCTTAATCAATTTTTGCATTGTTCTTTTTCTTTCTGACCAGAATTTAAAGAAAGAGTTTTTTCCGGTCGCAAGAAAAGGAGCGTAGCTGAACCTGGTGAGTACAATTTGATGTAGTTCGTGTGCCCATTATGACATTCTTTCTCCTCGCAACACCTTGCTGTTTGTGGCATTTTGGAAGCGGAACCCTTTAGTTTTTGGATTATGAGGCGCAGATGTCCGATTTTCTCGTCAGGTCGTCATGTGACATGTGTTGATCTTTTTTTACCTTGTCTGAGTCACGTCAACATAACTTCTGTTAACTTTAAAACAACGGCAACTTAATTAGCTGAGATAATTTAAGCAAAAAACTTAATGAATGATTAAAACATACAAAAAAGTAAAAGAAATTTTTTTAGGCAATAGCTGTGCGAATAATAATTCCAATTTTAATATATGCTTAAAACCTTTAAATGTTTTATAAAGGAATTAAAATAAAGCACTAAAGTCTTGTTTAAATCTACCTTACTGTATTTACTACGTGGAGTTTGGGTGTGCTCATCTTAACAGTAAATACGCCTTATCCTAAATCATTTATGTATTAAATGGAATGTGTATGTGTTGGCATGGTGTACTATTCTTTATCCAGAAACAAGAAATAAAAACTCGAATGAGTATTTAAACGCACTTTCCAACAAAGAATTTCCGATTGTTTTATTCAAAGGAAATCATTCTAGATTACATTAAAAGTCATTTCAAATCAGTAATTCTGAAAGTAAACGAAAAATGACGTCACGTCCCCTCATGCTACATCACACCAATAATGTGTCAATATAATGCGCACAGCGCACCAATCTAACATAAGCATTCACAAAGCGGTAAAACCCCATTAACTTTCATTCTAGATTACGTTAAAATTAAAAGTCATTTCAAATCAATAATTATGAAAGTAAACAAAACAATTGCTATCTACAAATTGTTGCTAAAATTACGGGAGTCGAACGAAAAGAGATTTTTTCAAAAATTCCTTCACCAACATTGTTCTAAATATTATTCGCTATTGCGTGGCGTTTGAATCAACACGATAGCTGTTATGGTTTGCGAGAAATTGACAAAATACTGATATTTTTTTCGTTTTAACAAAAATATATATTTTCCATGAAATCCAGTAATTTAAAAAAAATATATTTTTTTTGCCCTGCACATCATTGAGACCTCCTTAACATATTTTCAAAAGACCAGAACCCTCTATCTGGTATGGTTCAGGAGGAGTTGCAGGATCAAGCGTTACAGACATTTCAAATACATAAACGCAATTTTTCCCATGGGAAATTGCATAAAAAACCCCATACAAAACTCTTATCCAAAGACCAGAAAGCATTTTTCGGTAAAAGTTTTATACTGGGCTTTAATATTCAGTGTAAAATATCGGTGCGCACTTAATTTACGAAAATTTGTGTTTTTGTTCCCCCAAGTTCTTACTAGAATCTTTTCTTCCCTTTACTCAACTCTCCGATCCATCTATCTATAAAGTACCAGAACAAAATTTCAGCTAAATTTAAATATGTTGTCTAGAGATAGAACTATTTACTTTATCTATTAAATAAATCACGTTTTTTTCTGGAATTTTATTTAATGTAACTAAATCCCTACAAGAAAACAGCTTCTAAATCCATAGGGCATAGAGAAATGTTGATTTATTCTGAAAGTGCAAAATATAATAATTACTATGATAAAATAAATTAACCTTTGTTTTTGTTTGTTTGTTTTTTTAAATAGTTTTTTCTAATACATGTATCTTTAAATTGTTATATATTAATTTGTTATATATTAATTTGTTATATATTAATTTGTTATATATTAAATTGTTATATATTAAATTGTTATATATTAAATTGTTATATATTAATTTGTCGATCAACTAAGAATGAATAGCATCTTTTCATTTAGAAAAGTATTAAGTCATGAATTAAGAAACTTATTCAGTAAAAGTTGATTGCAAAATAACTTATGATTGTCTTTAAAGAGGTTTGATTTTTCCCCCCAGATTGCAGCAGATCATTTGATTGTCCTAAAGACCTGACAAACTCCTTTGTTTATCCAGATTGGGCTAATAGAAATTGTGACAGGTAAGCATACGATTAAAAAAATACTAGCAAATATTTTGAAAATTTTAAAAGATAAAATAGTAAGACAGTATTATTGCGGTTACCCGTAATTTTAATCTTGGCTCAATTTAAATCTTTTAAAAAATTTTAAAAAAAAACAAGTATGTTCAAGGGGTAAACTAAAAGACATGTAAAGGGAGATGAGCGAATGAATTTAATTTTAAAAAAAACTGTTTGATGAAACATTCATTTACAATTACAATTACTAAGAATAACTAGTTATTAATGAGGCCTATACCTAAGCAGTTATTTATTTTAATTTAAGCCTTTTATTATTTAACTAGGTTGTGCTGCGGCGCCGTGGTGCCTGCGGCGCCCACTTTTTTCAAATGCCCAACTAACTTATCCTTGTTTGATAAATACTTAATGTTGAACATACTAACATGTACACAAAGTATTTTATAATATGGATTGTAGGGCGCCTACGGCGCTCACTGCAGCTGTGGGGCGCCTACGGCGCCTACCCTTTTTGTCAAAAGCCCAAGTAACTTATCATTGTTTGATAAATACGAAATATTAAACTTGCTGAAATGCACACAAAATATTTTATAATTATAAATTATCAAATTATATTTTTACATCGTTCCCTTTTAAAAAATTAAAATATAAGCTAAAACAATGATGTCATATAATATATATTTTTTTTTACAGCGCGTCTTTAATTTATAATTATTTTGCACACCTTTTTGCGCGCCTTTCGATGCACGCCTTGTATTAAAATATACGCTCAAAAAATGACGTCATAGCGTTCCACATCCTTCCAGCCAGCCAGCCAGTGACTTGGACTATTATATCTTGGACTATTATATTGTATATATGTGATATTAAATGTTAAGTGACCTTTACAGAAATCATGCAAAACTTAATTTCAGTTTGTAACTAGGATTAACATTAGCTTGAATCGCAGTAGATACTGTGTCACGATATACAGGCTCTGTGTACTTTGCACGGCACAGGATGAGTCCATATGTGTTTCATTGTTGTATCTTGATTTGTATTTCTACCTTTACTTTGTTTTATGTCTTATGATGATAATTGTGTTTTTATTTTGTACTATTTGTACCACTAAAACTATCCATGCTAGCCTAGCAAGCTCATTGCGCTCTGATATTAAAAATTTCTTTATATTAAAAAAAAGTCTTCAAATTTCTTAGGTGTGTCTTTGTTGTCACACGCTTAAAATTTTTTCGGAAAACTAATCCGCAATTTTGGTGCCGACGATTCAAAGGTGTGCACGCAAAGAGAATTCCTCCTGTGTCCATCCAGCCCGGAAACGCAGCCACCCTAGCGATACATGTTCCGATGTTAATTCCTTCAAATACTGCGGGGCTGATCCGTCCATACAGCCATAACATAGTGACAGAATATTGTGGTCGATACCTTCAGCCACAGGAGACCAGTGTAGATTCATTCCTAAGTGTTGCTTAATGTGGTCTGATTCTCTCATCCTCAATACAATCCGCACTGCAGCGTGTTGTACTTTCTGGTGTCTCTGCAGGCAGTCCCCACAGAATAATGTTGATTGCTCTTAAGAAACCGCTACGGCATTTGCTGTTCTCCTATTCAGTTGAGGACGCAACTGACCAAGAGCAAGAAGATGAAAGACGACAAGCCTTTATCACAGAAGTAATATAGGAGTTTATCGTTAACCGGGCTATCTGCTGTAAATTATTATATTAATTACGGTTTAAAAAACCTGAAATTTGTTTCTTTCAGCTATGTATTCTGTTCTGCCGGGATAACAATAGTCTCATCCTGTACTAAGGACGGTTACCTCTACTATAACCCTAGAAGACTTAGCTGTGAGAATGTCAGTTCAACAACCAACACCTGCTTATATCGTGGTGGAACTGACTTAACTCCACTGTTTTAATAGTTACACATCAAACTACATTTATTTATTTAGGATGAAACTCTGTTAAATTTTATATTTTGGTCGTTCCTTTTGAAATTAAATCAAAACTAAAAATTAATAAAAAGCATAATAAATGTCTAAATCTCATCTTGTTGACTTTGTTTTATTTGTTCTAATGTCAATAAGCCTACTCCAAATTCAAGTACATTGCCATAGATTAAAGCTGATTTAGTAACATCTTTTGCTTTACTGCACGTACACGCCCATATCAGAACAGTAAAAGTAAAGCTAGTAAGAGCTAGTAAAATTTTTAACGCGAGCCGTATTTGGCCCGTGGGCCGGCCTTTGCACAACCTTGGTTTAAGATTATAAAATCAAAGAAGAATAATCATTTAAAAAAAAGATATTAATACTTTATAAATAATTAAGACATCATAGTACGAATATAATTTATGAAAAAGATTACGATACTTTAGAAAATGAATAAGACAATTAAGAATATATATATATATATATATATATATATATATATATATATATATATATATATATATATATATATATATATATATATATACTAGGGCTGCGGAAATTAACGATTAATTAATCGATGAATCGTTAAAACATTAATCGATTACATTTTATTTGATCGAATAAAATTTAAGAAAATATTTCTAATATTTTTTTCCCAATTCATTAATAAGTATTTATATTTTTTTGTTACTTACATACTTTTCCCTGGTATAATTATTATTTATTTAGACATGCATATGTAAACGAAAAGGTTTTTCTTCCTTATTTCTTGCATAGCAGAATGAATCAAGAATTTGTGTCACTTTCAAAAATAAAAATATATGATTTCTCAAATATAAATTTTAACTTAAACAAACAATAATATTTTTTAGATTCAAATATTTCATTAAATTATATAAAACAAGAAATATACCCGCACTTTGTAGCGGGAGTGTGCAGACCCTTTTCCCCAGTATTAGTTGCTGGTTATTACATTTTTTTTTGCCAAGTTATTTATCAGATTTAGCTATTACCAACAATTTTGATAATAGTACCAGTAAAAAAGGCAACTGCTTTGTACCAATCAGCTCAATTTAAGATACGTACACGAAATTGTGCGCACCGTAATTTGACAATAAAAATTTTTGCAAGCGCACCACTAGGCCTGTCAACGGGTACCCGGGACCCGGGTACCCGTTGCCGTGTGATTACCCGGGTAGTAAAATTCCGCCCGGGTACCCGTGAAAATGTTGCTTCTATGTCTATATTAACCGTAGGCCAAACTTCGGCTCCCATGCGGCTTTTTGTGTTTACATTGTGGCTTGCGAAACAATTTATCAAATGAAAATTTTTGTTTCAAATATATGCTGTGAAGTACTTCTAAGGAGAAATATCTGTCAACGGGAAATAAAATACGGTCCCAACAAATACAATGTATATTGATATATCTTTTTTTTCTCTCAACCTGAAACAGAAATCGCACAACACACTAAAAAAAATGGTTCTTTACAAAAAAATCGTATAAAGAAAACAAAACTCCTCTGCCAAAACAAATAAAATAAATGATGGACTGCTCAGAGATGAAAGACGCTGTGTTTGTTAATAAAAAAAACACTCTTGCTTTGACTAACTTTGCTTTGAAATACGCCGATTGATACTAGCTAATATTGTTTATTTACCCCCTCTCCTCCCTTCACTCCTATAACCCACACCCCTTACATCCGCGTTACTTCTTGTGTTCATTAACACGTGGTGACCTAGAAAAACTGATGCTAATAATTCGTACAAGGTCGTCAGTATTTAAATTTCATAAATTGAATAGTTCGAACAGTTACTAACAGTGTAGGATTGGGCAGACGTCGGCTGTGAGGATGGACTGCACAGAGATGAAAGATGCATGTTTGTTTTTTTGTTCATTCAAACGCCCCTTGCTTTGAAACTAACTTTGCTTTGAAATAGCCGACAGTAGGTCACCGATTGATACTATCTATCTAATGACGTTTTTTCTACTCTCCCCCCCCCTCTCCTCTCTTCCCTCCTATAACCCAGTGCTTCTCAAATTTTTTTGCATTGCGATCCATTGCATCTGGAACCGGTGCACTATTTTCCCTGTACTTACATGGTAGCGAAATGAATTATATTTCCTTTTATTTTATTTCCTTTTATTTCTTTCATTTATTTGCTTATTGTCAAAAATGACAAATTCTATAGGGTTGGTATTATTGATAGCAATTGGAGGATTATAATTATGTTTTTCTCTCCTTTCTTGATAACTTCCGCGGACCCCCACTTTGAGAAGCACTGCTATAACCCACACCCTTGCATTCGCTTGTGTTTCTTGTGTTCATTGACACGTGTTTGCCTAGCCCAAAAATTGATATTAATAATACACCCAAAGTTAATAAGATGGGTTAGACGTCGTGTGGAATCAGGCCAATCAAGTTGACAGCGACACGGCAAAATGCAACCATTGTAATTAAATTGTGTCTGTGAAGGGTGGCAACCCAACGCGATAAAACGCCATGTGAACGTTATTCATAAAATTGATATTGATAAACAAACCGTCGATCCACCCAAAATCAGAAATATTTTGGTGTCAACAAAAGCAGTACCACTGACCAAAGCACGATCACTTGAGATTTATCGCCGTATAGCATACGTCATCGCCCTTAGCATTGACTACCGACGCCAAGTGGATATTAACATTCAAGGTATGACACTGAATGTTACGTCATTGCCGTAGACATTTTGTTTGCATGTTCAGTTTATTGTCATTTATGAGTATGACGAATGCATTTACAGCAGGAATGGAATAAAAGTTTTTAGTGCATTATAGTTAATTGTAGTGCATTAGTAATAGTATGTTACTGGAAGCAAGCCGTTGGCTACTACTACTGTGTGAAATGAGGTGCATGGATGGTGGCTAGGTTGCATTGTATAGCGATCATGACGGAGAAAATTATGCGACGTTTAAGTTTAGAACGGGTAACCCGGGTACCCGTTCGAAATTTTCACGGGTACCCGGGCAGCTTTTTTCAACAAAATTGACAGCCCTACGCACCACTCAAAACAAAGTATTGGAAAAAAATACCGCACCAAAATGAACTCGTTTTGAATGTCCGCATGAAGCTTTGTTTTATTTCTTATGATGATTTGTGTTTGTATATTGTACCACTAACACTATCCATGCTAGTGCTAGACTACCATGCTCGTTGCGATCTGATGTTAAAAATTTCTTTCAAATTAAAAAGTCTTCAAATTTTTTTTCCAATGTGTCTTTGTTGTCACTCGCTTCAAAAAAAAATTCTGAAAACTTTTCCACAATTTTGGTGCCGACGATTCAAAGGTGTGCCCATCCACTCCGGAAACGCAGCAATAGAGATACATGTTCCGATGTTAATTCCTTCAAATACCGTGGTGCTTATCCGTCCATACAGCCATAACATAGTGACAGAATATGTGGTCGATACCTTCAGCCACAGGAGACCAGTGTAGATTCACTCCTAAGTGTTGCTTAATGTGATCTGATTCTCTCATCCTCAATACAATCCGCACTGCAGCGTGTTGTACTTTCTGGTGTCTCTGCAGGCAGTCCCCACAGAATAATGTTGATTGCTCTTAAGAAACCGCTACGGCATTTGCTGTTCTCCTATTCAGTTGAGGACGCAACTGACCAAGAGCAAGAAGATGAAAGACGACAAGCCTTTATCACAGAAGTAATATAGGAGTGTATCGTTAACCGGCCTATCTGCTGTAAATTATTATATTAATTACGGTTTAAAAAACCTGAAATTTGTTTCTTTCAGCTATGTATTCTGTTCTGCCGGGATAACAATAGTCTCATCCTGTACTAAGGACGGTTACCTCTACTATAACCCTAGAAGACTTAGCTGTGAGAATGTCAGTTCAACAACCAACACCTGCTTATATCGTGGTGGAACTGACTTAACTCCACTGTTTTAATAGTTACACATCAAACTACATTTATTTATTTAGGATGAAACTCTGTTAAATTTTATATTTTGGTCGTTCCTTTTGAAATTAAATCAAAACTAAAAATTAATAAAAAGCATAATAAATGTCTAAATCTCATCTTGTTGACTTTGTTTTATTTGTTCTAATGTCAATAAGCCTACTCCAAATTCAAGTACATTGCCATAGATTAAAGCTGATTTAGTAACATCTTTTGCTTTACTGCACGTACACGCCCATATCAGAACAGTAAAAGTAAAGCTAGTAAGAGCTAGTAAAATTTTTAACGCGAGCCGTATTTGGCCCGTGGGCCGGCCTTTGCACAACCTTGGTTTAAGATTATAAAATCAAAGAAGAATAATCATTTAAAAAAAAGATATTAATACTTTATAAATAATTAAGACATCATAGTACGAATATAATTTATGAAAAAGATTACGATACTTTAGAAAATGAATAAGACAATTAAGAATATATATATATATATATATATATATATATATATATATATATATATATATATATATTATATATATATATATATATATATATATACTAGGGCTGCGGAAATTAACGATTAATTAATCGATGAATCGTTAAAACATTAATCGATTACATTTTATTTGATCGAATAAAATTTAAGAAAATATTTCTAATATTTTTTTCCCAATTCATTAATAAGTATTTATATTTTTTTGTTACTTACATACTTTTCCCTGGTATAATTATTATTTATTTAGACATGCATATGTAAACGAAAAGGTTTTTCTTCCTTATTTCTTGCATAGCAGAATGAATCAAGAATTTGTGTCACTTTCAAAAATAAAAATATATGATTTCTCAAATATAAATTTTAACTTAAACAAACAATAATATTTTTTAGATTCAAATATTTCATTAAATTATATAAAACAAGAAATATACCCGCACTTTGTAGCGGGAGTGTGCAGACCCTTTTCCCCAGTATTAGTTGCTGGTTATTACATTTTTTTTTGCCAAGTTATTTATCAGATTTAGCTATTACCAACAATTTTGATAATAGTACCAGTAAAAAAGGCAACTGCTTTGTACCAATCAGCTCAATTTAAGATACGTACACGAAATTGTGCGCACCGTAATTTGACAATAAAAATTTTTGCAAGCGCACCACTCAAAACAAAGTATTGGAAAAAAATACCGCACCAAAATGAACTCGTTTTGAATGTCCGCATGAAGCTTTGTTTTATTTCTTATGATGATTTGTGTTTGTATATTGTACCACTAACACTATCCATGCTAGTGCTAGACTACCATGCTCGTTGCGATCTGATGTTAAAAATTTCTTTCAAATTAAAAAGTCTTCAAATTTTTTTTTCAATGTGTCTTTGTTGTCACTCGCTTCAAAAAAAATTCTGAAAACTTTTCCACAATTTTGGTGCCGACGATTCAAAGGTGTGCCCATCCACTCCGGAAACTGGGGGGGGCCCCCAATAGAGATACATGTTCCGATGTTAATTCCTTCAAATACCGTGGTGCTTATCCGTCCATACAGCCATAACATAGTGACGGAATATTGTGGTCGATACTTTCAGCCACAGGAGACCAGTGTAGAATCAGTCCTAAGTGTTGCTTAATGTGATCTGTTTCTCTCATCCTCAATACAATCCGCACTGCAGCGTGTTGTACTTTCTGGTGTCTCTGCAGGCAGTCCCACAGAATAATGTTGATTGCTCTTAAGAAACCGCTACGGCATTTGCTGTTCTCCTATTCAGTTGAGGACGCAACTGACCAAGAGCAAGAAGATGAAAGACGACAAGCATTTATCACAGAAGTAATATAGGAGTTTATCGTTAACCGGCCTATCTGCTGTGAATTGTTATATTAATTACGGTAATAAAATGCAATTTGTTTCTTTCAGCTATGTCTACTGTTCTGCCGGGATAACAATAGTCTCATCCTGTACTTTGGACGGTTACCTCTACTACAACCCTAGAAGACTTAGTTGTGAGAATTTCAATGCAACATCTAACACCTGCTTATATCGTGGGGGAACTGACTTAGCTCCCCTGTTTTAATAGTTACACATCAAACTACATTTATTTATTTAGGATGAAACTCTGTTAAATTTTATATTTTTGGTCATTCCTGTTAAAATTAAATCAAAACTAAAAATTAATAAAAAAGCATAATAAATATATGAATCTCATCTTGTTGACTTTGTTTTATTTGTTCTAATGTCAATAAGCCTACTCCTAACTCAAGTATATAGACATAGATTTAAAGCTGACTTAGTCACATCTTTTGCTTTTGGGCCGTCCATAAAGTACGTCACGCTATTTTTGACCATTTTTAACTCCCCGCTCCCCCCTGTCACAAACTATCACACATCTCGGACCCCCCCCCCTAAAGTACGTCACACTTTCGAAAAAAAAATGTTGTTTTTTTCTTAACAAAATAATCAAAATTTAATATAAAACACGCGAATGTCACACTTGGCCAGACCCCCTCCCCCTGTCACAAAGTGTCACACTTTCTTAATCCCCCTCGCCCCCTCTGGAGCGTGACGTACTTTATGGACGGCCCCTTTATGCATGTACACACCTATATCAAAACACACGCACGCACGCGCACACAAATATTTTTAAAAAATCTTTTTAAAAAGGATCCCCTTTCAAATTAACAAACAAATATCGAATTTTTTTAATTACCCACTTGTCCAGTTTTGCGTGGGTTTTTTAAAATATAAACACCCCTCTCATTTTCAATAATAATTTATATTTTAAACGTTTCAGAAATTGATTTAACTGAAACAGCTGTTAAAAATAATGAAATATATTTTAAAACTGCTTTAAGACATGTGATCTGGCGTTGTTGGTTATTGATATAACTCTCACGTACCAATTATTTTGCCAACATCTGATCACTCTCAACCTTATGATTTCATCTCTTTTAACCTCATGCGTGTCTTGTTTGTGTGTGTCTGTGTATATATATATCGATTAAATTTCGATTAAAATTTAAGAAAACATTTCTAAAATTATTTTTTCCAATTCATTAATAATTTATATTTTTTATTACTTACATACTTTTCCCTTGTATTATTATTGTTTATTTAGACATGCATACGTAGACAAAAAGGTTTTTCTTCCTTATTTCTTGCACAGCAGAACGAATCGAGAATTTATGTCACTTTCGAAAATAAACAATGATTTCTCAAATATGAATTGTAACTGAAACACACAATATTAATTTTTAGATTCAAATATTGTATTAAATTATATAAAATGAATTAAAATGCAGTATTCATTGGGGGCCGTCCATAAAGTACGTCACGCTATTTTTGACCATTATTGACCCCCCTCCCCCTGCCCTGTCACAAATTTTGGGACCCCCTCCCCCTAAAGTACGTCACACTTTTTAAAATTAACACCTAATTAAAATATTTTATTTAATACTTTAATTACACTTCACTATTGAACTGTATTAAATATGTAATTTCCACTTAAAAGTAGGGATGTACCGGATTAAAAATTTTGAAATTTGACTGGAGCTGAATTTGGCCGGAGTTATGAAGTGAAATCCGGCTGGAGCCGGAATAAGATTTGTTCAAATGGCCGGATTCCGGATTTGCCGGAGCCACTATGAATGTATATATATAAATTAGGAATCTACCGGCTAGCTTGATTTATGAAGTGAAACTTGCCGGAGCCAGCCGGATTTCTTAAAATAGCCGGATTCTGGATTCGCCGGAGCTGGAGCTGAAATCCGGTACACCCCCACTTAAAAGAACTATCACATTATTAAAATGACTTTAATAGTAGAATAGTTAATTGTCAACAGTTGTCACAGTTATTCAATAAAACAGTAACCCAATCTAGATCGAATTTGAAAACAAAAATTGCAAAAATTAGACTTGACAATTATATAATACACATCATTTATCTGCTACCTTTTCATTACAATGGGTGAGGTCAAGTTTTAGATAATCTTCCGATTATGCATTCTTTTGACACAGGATAAGAAGTAGATTAGCGAAACTTGACCTCAACCAATGATTAAATAATAAAAGGAAACAAGTTAATAGACTAAAAAAAAGACTAGATTGACAAATTATGTGACCAACTCTTGTGCTATTTTGAATCTGTTTATTATGGTCCTATGAATTATGTTTCATTCAAAAATATTCACTGGACATCGTCTTATAACGGTGAAGTGAAGTGTTCATCCATAGTTACGACTGACATCAATCTTTCACCATCATCGTTTCCTGGAAGGATAATTGCAGACAGATCAACTCGTCCTCATCTAGCCACTCAATAGCCTCTGTATGTGCATTTTCTCTTCTGGCAATAACTGCTTAGGTTCTCTTTGGCTTCTAAAAGCGATTCTCAAAGGACGGATGCGTTTTATCTAAGTTGATTCTTGAACAGTTTGGGTGGGCACATTCTCCTGAGCCCGAGCCCTGTGTTGTCCTGTATGTTTGTTCAACATTGTTTGTGAGGCAAAATATAAGTGACATACTTTGCAAAGTCGATCAAATAAGCTGGTAATCATATGGTTGTACTTTGAAAACTCCTGTTGATCTTGGCATAATGTCATCAAATTTCAGAGTTTGTGCTACAAACAAGGAAGGAAATTTATGAGAATCTGCATCTGCTCTTTCTTAAACTTTGAGTCCATCAACTGTTTGGTTGATTGGGATTGGAGGAGGGGAAGAATCTTGAAGGTAAAACGTTGAAATATGAGCTCCGTACTTTGTCGCTACATTTTATGTCTGGACATTTAACAATTTGGGTGACATGTTGGCTGGTACGAAGATGATTGTCATACCATTCCTGATCCTTCTATATCAGTCCTGCTGCATCCAATTCAGATTTATGAACACATTCAGGAGATACGCATTTCATGCTATTTTGACATTAAACTAATTCTAAAGTTTAAAAGAAATTGTGAAAATTATTTTTAAAGCTATTAAAATTCGACTAAAAAAACTATAAATAAATTAGAAAAATAATATATAAAAAAATAAATATGTGACATCACACATGGCCTGACCCCCCCTCCCCCCTGTCACAAAGTGTCACACTTTCTTACACCCCCCTCGGAGCGTGACGTACTTTATGGACGGTCCCTTGTTAATAAAAACTGAACCCATTATATTCTTCGAATTGTCAATTAAAATATATCATTGGCGCATTTGTCAGTGTGCGCTAATGTGGCCGTTAGCCTTTATCACTGTGCGCAATTGTTGGTGTCCGCATTTGTCGGTGTTTGTCATTGCGCCATTGTCCCCGTGTGCGACCATCGGTGTTCGCGTTTGTCCAGTGTGCATTTGTGTCATTGCGGAATTGTCTGTGCGCGTTAGTCGTGTGCGTGATTGTCTTGTTCGCATATGTCTGGTCACCGTCCTGAGTTCAGTGTAAAAAAAAATTCATTTGAAAACAAACCAAAAAACAAAACAAAAAAAAACAACAAATCATTATCTCCCTTACTCCAGCAATAGAAAGAAGACTTCTGAATATTTGAAACAAAGTCAGAAACCATTCGTGAAAAATTACTGCATAATTAGTGGCTAAGTGAAAATGTAAGCAAAATGCCTTAAAACAATTTAGTATTTAGTTTTACATCGTTCGGTTGATTAACAAGTCAATTACAATCAAAATGATAAAAATTGGACATTTCGAGCCCGCACGGTTTGACCCATGGATGGTTCGACCACTTGCATAATGGAACAAATGCAGTATAATAAATAATGAAATATATAAAATTATAATACAATGACCTATAAAGTATTTTAAAAATAAAAACAGTCGACTCTGAGCATGAAATAGATTTGACAAGACCACGGATCCAAAAGACAATAATACTGTAATTCGGTGTATTAATTTAAAAACAGTGCATACAAACTCTTGCATTTGTTTCCGAAGAAGTTGTTGCTGACACCTTTGATTAGATATTGAATAGCATGCCTCGAAACGAATTCATTGAATATTTAGTAACATACAACGAGCACACATTCATTCGTAGACGCGTGTACGAGGCAGGGCTGAACGTTATAGTTCGTCTCTGTTTGGCATTCCAACATGGAACAAGGCATGTCATGCGGCTATTGAGCTTGCTAGCACTAACAACGTCTGTGAGAGATGGCATCACGGATTGCAATTACTCTTCAGCTGTCAACACCCAAAAATGTGGATATTTATGGACGGAAATTTGAAGGAACGCATTCCAACAACTATTTCGTAGTACAAGCTGTTACTTGAACACAGCAGCCTAAGCGAAAACGTCATTGTGAGCTGCAGCAACGAGTTGAAAGACCATAGGAAACATACCCCAGCATCGACGCCTGGACTTACCTCAGAGCCGTGGCTCATTTGTCACAATCAATGTTTTCAATTGTCGGAGCATCCGGGGTCGAAACGTTATGGAACCGAAATATAGAAATGAGATACAGAGATATTGAAGATAGTTCTCAAATATTTTTTTAAGTGGCCCCGATAACATTGAATAATACTTTTCCAATGGAACAATTAATTATATCACCAAACAGTGTGACTGGAACCAAAACACCCTACAAGTTATTCCATAATACGCGTGAACGTCTTTTATAACCTACCCTGAAAACCCCCATGGGTTTCAGACATTTTGCTGGCATTTTTTGTAAATTTGAGCTTTGCACACCATTGCATGCAGAACATAAAATTTTTGTTTATTTTTAAGAGGCTTTTTGCTCCTTAAGATTCTAATAAAAACTTCTCACTCCATCTTTTCAATTGTGGATTTCTTCACTTGAGTCTCTGGACCGTGTGTGGAGCATTAGTTGTTCTGTTGATCACAATTACAAATGCAATGCAGCTTCCACATCCTTGATAAGAATCTTTTTCATATGACTGCCAGGACATTATAAACTACCTTTAGATCACTTTATTACAGGGGTGACCAAAATCAGCCCGCGATGTAATTTTAACTGGCCCGTGACCTCATCTTAAATAATTAATTGACTGACGTATTATTCCTGTAACGATACTATATTTTAAAGAAAAGTCAAAATTGTTTACTGTTTTGAGTACGTCAAATGATGGCGAAAATCGATGACGTTTTATTTTTTTACAACGTGGAAATGGATTTTTTTAAAACTCGATGCAGTTATGTGCTTTTAAATTATGAAAAATTGTCGAAGATATCTGTCCCCGAGAAATTAGCCAATGTTTGCCTGTCACTTGTCACACAACACTGTGGCTCACAGAATTGAAGAAATCTCATCTGACGTTAAGAGACAATTAGAAGCAAAAGCAGAAAAAAATGGACTTTTCTTGGATAGCCTGTGATGAAAGCACTGATGCATTTGACACTGCCCAACTTCTTTTTTTAGAGGAGTTAATGAAGACATGTGTGTGAGTGAAGAACTAGTTGACCTTCAGAGTCTTAAAGACCAAACAAGGGGAAAAGATGTATTTGCTTCCGTTTGTTCGGATGTCAATTATATTAAACTATCATGGAAAAATATCGGGAATTATTATTACTGATGGTGCTCATGCCATGATTGGTGAGCATAGTCGACTAGCAACACTTGTCTGCAACAAAGTCAGCGAAAAGGCCTGGCAAAGCTTTAAACTTCACTGTATCATTCTCATACAAGTTATTTGTGTCAAAAATCTTAGATGTGATCATGTCATCAAGCCTGTGATAAAAGCTATAAACTCTATCCAATCAAAGCCCTGTATCACCGACAGTTTCAGGATTTGCTTCTTGACATCCAGGGAGAATACGGAGATTTTGTGTATCACAATGATGTAAGGTGACTCAGTCGGGGGACAGCACTTCAGCGCTTCTACGCACTTAAAAAAGAAATTGGGGAATTCATGGAAGATAAGGAACACCCAATTCCAGAGCTATATTAAACTTCTTGGCTGGCAGATTTTGCATTTTTAGTTGATATGACAAGAGATCTAAACGTTCTTATTAACACAATTTTTAAGGGCACAATGGAGTGGTAAGCCAATTATATTCACATATCAAACCAAGGCCTTAGGGAACAAGCTGCAACTGTTTTAAAGGCAACTGTCTCAAAAGCAGCCTAATACCACACATTTAACCTCACTACAGGAAATCATGAGAAGCTTTCAAGAAAGAAGCTTCAATGAGCAAATGTAGAGGTACGTTGCAGATGTTTGTTCGTTCGTCCGTCGATACGACGAGGACCACTCTAGTCATCCGAGGGTTGTCTGTGCGTTGCGCAGATGACTGATTGCACGGAAGGTTCGGGAACAGAAGGGACAGGGGACGAGTGGGACATCTCCTGGACGGTTGACAGCATGGGCCTTTCGGGCTTTCCTCTTCGTTGCAGATACCATATGCATGGCTGATGAAGTTCAAAGACGATTTCAGGACTTTGAAACTATTGAAAAGGAAATCATGTTTTTTATACACCTTTCTCTGTGGAAATCCTGCAGGCAATCTGCAGCTGTAACTCATTGTGTTGCAAAGTGATGCTGAATGCCGCAGCAGACAATAACATCTTTGTCTCATTGTCTTTTACCGATGGATGGATAAAGAGAGATTCCAAGAGATTCGAAAATTTGCTAAGAAAATACTCAGCTTGTTTGGCTTGACATACTTGTGTGAGCAAACATTTTCAGTTATAAGTTTTAACAAGAGCCGTGTTAGGCCGAGAATAAGTGACTCTGACCTGCGTGCTATCATTCTCCACGTGAAATAAAGAAGTTCAAATTCCGAATTCATTGAGATTGTTCTTACTGAAAGGAATGGAAAGTTGCATGGCAATAATATAAATATTTCTTGAGGAAAAAAAGAGGTAAAGAAGATAAATAATGAAAATTAAAAAAAAATAATAAAAAATAACGCGAAAATATAATAATGTTAATATTGATCATGGTGAGCTCCCCTTTTTAGGGCGTTATAATTTTTACTTAATAATAATAAAGATGGCAGATAATACAGATATTTTGCAAGCTAATTTAAATGAGTTTTGTAAAAATGTCTTGAAGGAAATGTCTATGCGACTTGGTAATTTCACATTTAAATGATTATTAACAACTCATAATTAGTATTTAGAAAAGTCTCAAGCTATATAATGTTTCTTTTATAATTCTCACATGAATATAAAATAAAGAATGTTGCTAGCGTTACGACATGTCGTAACACTAGCCAGGAAACTGCTGCTACGACTGTCTTAGCAGCAGACAATTCGACGGGATGTTGCTAGCGTTGCGACATGTCGTAACGCTAGCTAGGAAACTGCTGCTACGACATGTCGTAGCAGAAGTTTCCTGGCTAGTGCTACGACTAGTCTTAGCAGTAGAGTAGACACTTCGAAAAAACTAAGTCTAAGTCGCTATAATATCTTAATAAACTCTTCTTAATATTTTAGACACATATGTCATGATATGTTATACTCTATTAATAGATCTGGGCTATTTATGTATGTATTACTACTATTAATTCAAAAATGTAAATTTATTTAGTATAAAAATAACAATCACATTCACTGTGGTTTATTTTTTTTTAAAATAATTTTAAAAATTTGCCGACATCGGGGTTTGAACTAAGGTTGTTAAGTCTGCTCGTTTTTGAGAACCGTTTAACCGTTAAAAAAATACCGGTTAAGCACCGGTCCGTATTTCCTTATATTTTGAGAACCAGCGAGAGGATGCATGAAGATTGAAGTTTTCGCCTCGCGTCGTCTGATAATAATGACATCAAAACCCGCTTCCCCCACATGCGTTCAGCTCTTTTTCGCGATACCTTCAACTTCAATTCAGAGAATTAAAAACAAAAAATCTTCCAAACAATTAAGTAAACAGTGATGGTTTATTGTCAATTTTTAATTTTTGTTTTGTTTTGAGGACTCGTGATTAACTGTTCTAAATAAGAGGACCGGTTAAACCGTTAGTAATAGTTTGCGAGGTATTTTTCCTTAGTTACGACACGACTAGTCGAAACACTTGACTTTCTACCACTAGTGTTAGTACTCTTAGCAGTTAACACTTCGATTACTTCTAAAAAACTAAGTTTCTATAATTTATAGTAATAATTTCTCTAATATTTTAACTTTAACAAACTCTTCATAATATTTTATAGGCATATATCAATATCATAATATATAAAAAAATAATAAGATATTAATAGACCTCGGCTTATTTATGTGTTATGTGTATTAATTCATAAAACTTAATTTGTTTAAATAGATTTAATCATCGTATGCGCTTTTCAGAATAAGAAATACAAAAATAACAATTACCAGCACACTCATTGTGGTTTTAAAAAAAAATAATTTAAAAAAAAATTAAAATAAAAAACACGCCGGGAGAGAGAAGAGAACCCAAGAATCAGTTTTATTATCAAAGACCGTCCATCACTATCACATCATCTAGCGGCGCACATGTCAAATTTAGATTTTAAAAAATTATATATGTTTGTCATTAAATGGATACCATTCAAATTTTTTAAATCCCTTATATTAACTTCGCGGCCGTCTCTGTCGTCATCTCATCATCTCTCTCATCATCTCATCGGCGGGCGGAAAAACAAAAGTCGAAAATGACCTACTTCCCGTGATTCGATCGAGCTGAAATTTGGCACACTGACCCGTCTGACCTAACAATGCATCGTATCAAAATTTCAGATCGATTGAACGTACCGTAATTAAATTAGTGCATTTTTAGTTTATCCTTATATGAGGTATGTAATTTAAATTCACGGTTTGTTATTGTTTTTTTCCCACGCGCAATTTTGAGCTGACGCATTGAGGCGACCCAACGAAGCAACGGGGCGCTTTTGTTTACATTTTACGTGTCACTCTGAGCTCGGTCAAGCGAATCGGTGACCAGACTTTTCCCCTCTCCCCCCCACCCACCCCTCCCCCCCCCACTAGGGTTATGATGCAAAGTTGAGTTAAGACAGATTCAGTCTGTAAATGTTTGAAAATAATCAATACTGTTAGTTATGTCTCATATATAAGGGATTTATAGTCAAAAACTTTGTTTTTACGGGTTTGTTTTATTTAACCTTTAAAATTCAATATCCGGCTGACCTAGTAATCATGAAATTTGATTATGAGAACTATTGTTTATTATTGAAGTATAAGTATTAGCATAATTAAAATACAGCATATTTTTTACGACTAGTCGTAGCAGCAGACAACTCGACGGGATGTTGGTAGTGTTACGACATGTCGTAACACTAGCAACATCCAGTCGAGTTGTCTGCCGTTACTTTGTCGTAGCAGCAGACACTTCGTAAAATAAAACTGACACTCACTGACTGAGACTGACATTGACATACTGACATTGCATTACACTTCACTACACTTTTTACTGTCTTTTACACTATCACTAGTCACTAGTAAATTACACAGTAACACAGTTACTGACAGTTACTGTTACAAGTTACAGCTAACCACTACACACTACAGTCTGAGTCTACAGTCTGCCTACACTACAGCTTTCTTCTTAATTGTCTTACTTAATAGTAGTTAATAGTAATTAGTAGTAGCAGTAGTAGTTATAGTTATAGTAATTATTTGGTGAGACCTGTTCTAGAATATACATCTTCTGTATGGGACCCATCCAACAAAGAAAACATTGCTAAACTAAACTAGAAGTAGAACAAATTAAAAACAGAGCTGCCAGATTCATTACTGGATAATATTCATAACTCGCAAGAGTAACACCATTAGTATGTAGTCAAATCTTTAAACCTTGAAACACTAAAGTTGATTAAAGGATAGAAGAATAAAGACCAAAGCTGCAATATTTAACACATAAGGCAGGCAATTAATTATAACTTGGAAATAAAACAAAACGATAATCTAATACAACTCTCAGATAGACACAGTACACAGGGATAAAAACACATTTCTTAGCTGTATGAATGGGGCATGGGGCCCTTCATAAATGATGTCACGCAATTTTAGCAGATTTTTTACACCCCCCCCCTTTTCGTCACACGTCCAATATGACATCACAAAGCTTTGCATAAAAGCTGTATTTTCTATTTGGAAATGAGCATTTTTTAAATCAATTTTTTATCATTTAAATATGTATTTAGTGCAAGGCTGCACACTCTAATATCGTAACGCACATGAAGTCATTAAATAATTTGAAAGCAATCAAATATTAAAGAGGAACTTTAATTTAAAGTTGTGTGTTTTTGATGTGACACATTTCTTAAACACCAACTTTTGTCACAAATGTGTGACCCTTCTCCCCCCATAGGTGCGGGAAGATATTTATGGACGGCCCCTGTGCAAGATAAAAAAAATACAAATTCTCTTTCTTCCTGTCTGTAATTTCGGACTGTACAGTTGAATTTTTCTACAAAATATAAATGTTACCCTTTTAAACAATTTTATATTAAAATTTTGTATTTTTACATCAAGTCACAGACACAAAGATCGTAATACATAATGGAAGGCTTAGTTAAAGTACTCTTAAATAACTCTATTTGTCCTTTAAATAATAATCAATTCAATACATAAGCTATGAAAAAATTAAAGAAAATAATAATATTTTTTAAAAATATACATAAACAGGGCTGATAAAAATTATAACATAACAACATTTTTTTTTAAAAATGTAGATTTATATCATGGTAGTAATGTTCACATAGGTAGTTACGAAACATGTCAGTGCCAACTTTTAAATCAATAAAACTGTGTTTATTGCATGTAGTTATTATTTCAGATGGTGGAGAAATGGCCATTGCTGAAACTTTATGCTCTGATAAATGTGCACATCTCATAGAGGACATTGGAAAAAAGAAAAATGTCTCGGATCGAGATTTTCTAGTTTTTGAAACCTTACAGGGAATAGCTCAGGTAGCTTGTCATAAAACTCATTGTATGATCAGTTCTGGTTTCATTAAGTTAATGAAAGATTATTTTATTGATTAAAAATATAGCTTTTTAAAAAAAAATGTACTTATTTGTTTTTTAGATGCTTAATGAATTTGTAATGTAATATATAATAATTTCAGCAAGATATTTTACAATTACAAAAAATTAAACCCAAGACTTTTAAGTATTTCCATAGCATTTAAAATCAGCCATCAGATTCAGATATTAAAATTTAGAATAAAAAAGTTTTAGAAGTTAATGTAGAAATATATTTTATAACCACTAGAGGAGCAAAATGTTTAACTCTTACCGCCTTTTGTTTCTGTGTTTTTTATGTGTTTTTTTTAATCTATACTTAATTATTATTTTTCCAATATACATGTAGTATGCTTTATATAATTTAAATTTAATTTTTGAGGAAGTTATTTGCACTGATGAAGGCACACAATTTTTTTTATTAGTATTTTGTATTTCCTTTAACTAATACAATGTTTTCAGTTTGTTCTAGACTCGACTTACATAGAAGAATGTAATCTTGTAAATGAAGAGTTCCATGATGAAAGACAACTCACTCCGAGTAACACACTCTCACGCGAGATCTCAAATATCATTCTCTCAAAGACGAGTCTGATCACGAGAAGCTCTAGCGCACCAAACAACAAATTTCAGATCCATCTTCACAAATACTATCACAAAGATCAACGCGCTAGCCCCATACTTCACACTATCTACCGTCTCATATAGCTACGCACATGTTCTTCTTCTCTCTCTGCAACTGGCCCAGTGAATGTCTGTGAGCGACACTCAAGCGACACATATGAAGCTTCTACCTAACAAGTCACAGCGCCTAAATCTCACTTGGCTTCTCTTCATCTCACATAATTGTCAATAGCCTAGTGTAGCACTTCACACCTCTCCTGCTCATACGCTAAGCATACTCACTATTGTTATACTTAAAGGCTTAGTTTAAGAACATACTGCATCTAAAAAAGTGTTTTTAGTTCTCTGTCACTGGTCGCTCCACTATCAGACACCGCGATCCGCACACGCATCCGCACAGACAGTCTTCTCACGAACAACGCGATCCGATGACGACGCGCACTAAAGTGCCAATCACTACAACCATCTAAGTTCTCGCCCTACGTAATGCCACATAGAACTTCCTTTCTATACGGCGCGCGATCCTCGTACAACACCTTTCCTCTCTAATTTACGCTCTAGTCGCGACCAGTCTACTGACTATTAAAGAAAGAGTCAAAGAAACATCTCAACGATCCTCTGAGCAATTGTAGCGGCAACTCGTCGTGCATATAACCGATCTTTTGTTACCACGCCTTAGTTATAATACTATCAATCTAGACTTATATCTTTAAACACACGCTTTCCTCTCTCCTCATTCTATCTCAATCCGAAGTGAGCATAAACTTGTCATAACATATCAGTCTACAGGATCGTCTTTTCTCTCTCACGAGAGACTTCACATTACCCCACTTCCACATTCTATTCTCGCCTCTTCAGATAATCATGTGATGCTAGTAAAATTACAGTACACACAAACCTCTACTAACATATAGCTGGGATCTTCCTATCTCATCGCTGCGACCAAGAGCTGCCGACATCTTTCTCCGCGCTACGACTCTCATCTTCTGTGGTGCTGCTTACGCCATGTGCTAAACCTGGGACGATACCACTCACTATTGCGTATGATGCGCGATACAACAATATCTGTAGTGCACAGCATACATTTTTCAGCACAACAACACACAAACCTCTATATTGTCTATTCCTCACACTAACACAATTAACAGCTTTAACATTGTCTTCTGCCTGCGTTGAAATAATATAATTCTCTCAATTATACACAGTATAGACAGGAGGAATTACTCTTTAAAATCTTCGACAAACAGGGACAGAATTATGTCAAAAACTATGGACAGACATGCATGTCATAGCAACCCCGATCAGTATTAATTAGAGACGTAGATAAAATATTTTTTACAAAATTCAACAAATATCTGCCATATTTATTACTGGAGAATATACAAAATTGACAAGAGTGAAATAATTATTTAAAATAAATCATTAAACATAACAGCACTAGATGGAAGAACAAAGAAGCAATACTATTAAAAGGCTATTGATTATAACTTGGAAATACTGTACAAAGGTATTCTATACAACCCTCAGACATTGTTTTAAAAAAAATAACCTCTTCCTATTTTCGTCACACAAGCAGAAATGGCTTTTTTAAATTTTAAATTCAATACATCAACTTGAAGCTGAGAATAATATTAATTACATTTTGAGACTTTTCCGTCAGGTAAGACAGGTAAGTTTTCGATTGCATTTAATTGCATATTTAAGAATCATTTATAACACTCAAAAAATCGAAAACTGAGTTAAACAGTTTATAAAACATTTATAAACAGACACTCTTGACAACAGACGAACGTCTGTATGAAGCTGCACTAATTATATTCTTTATCCTCTTCAATACAAAACTGTATAAATAATATGTCAGTCAATGATTTGCTTTTTATTAGTAGATAGATTTTAATTAATATTTTAATGACTTATGTAGGTATGCACTTAAATGTGTGGCAACTAGATATTGACGATCGATGATACAGTGTACTGTGAATGTATTCGGCACCTTATTTGTTTAATATTCAAGAAAACCATTGTAGCGCCCTACCATCGCTGGAGCATAATCTATGACTAATTATACGATATTACTTAGATGATTTCCTTTGTTAATAGCACGTCTGCTAGAATTATTGTCCAATTTCCTTGCAAAGATTACTCAGCTAACTAAATAGAAAATGAGATGTTATGAAATAGCTGCAAAATGACCCTACAACATCTGTATCAAATTCATTAATTCTTCTTTGCAGTGCTATTTTTATCAACCATATTTTCTTGATATTATCAGATGCTGGCTTGTGTAGCTCAGTGCGTATTACTTCACTTACTGTCGTTATAATTAGTTTTCCACCAATAGTATGAGGTTTTTTCCGATTTAACAATCATTAACGAAATTTCGTATGAAGCCAGCAAGCCATAGCCATCTTGTGTGTTTCGGTTGAAAAGATTTTGGTCAAAGTCAGTTGTTTACATTTTTTATTTATCTTTTGGAGTTGGAAAAGAGGATAAATCCTTTTTCTTTTTTATCATCATAAATTTTAGTCAACGTTCTTGTAGCTTGGAACGTTTTATAGATTCGCGAATACATAAATTTAATTTTTTAAATACTTTATTCTTATTTGATGCTATCAACACCTTTTTAAAGTTATTCTCCGCACCCCCCCCCCTTTTTTTTAAAAACTGCGTCACCGCACCCCATGGATTGCTGTAGCGCCGACCACTATGCAAAGCAAAAAAGGAACAAAATGAACTAGCCACAAGAAATTGTTTAAATCGAGCTCCGTCTATACTGGTGGTAAAAAGAAGAAAACTAGAAATTCATTGAAATTGTTATCCCTTATTAAAGGGATCGAAGACAATTAGTGGCTTGCCACTTATATAAACACAATTTTCCTCAATACTGTATATTGCTTACTTTTCATCAATTAGGCAAAGCAATTACATGATAGTAAATGCATTATATTTATAGTTGTCTTAAATTTAGGAAAGTAACTTTCTAAAAATACTGCGCTTAAGTTGTTTCAATTACAATCTCATATTAAGTAAGTTTATAGTGGTGCTTTTTAGTGCGGCGTGCATGGAAAATACAGATTCATTGCACGTCAGATATTACAATAGATCATGTTTTAATTTGGTAATTGTCCCTTATGTGTTTTATGTGAGTTCAAACTTGTGTCAATGATTTCATTTCCATTTAAATATGCTGTATGGAATTTTGTCAGATGTCTTATTGAATTTACTGGCTAAACAACATAACAATCAAACAACACTATCAAACTAAAATACAACACTAAGAATCAGGAAACTCTATCAAACTGAGAGACAACACTTACAATCGAACAACTCTTACAGACAGACAGAAAATACAAACAAACAGACAAATTTTACACACAGACAGACAATACTAAAAAAAGACAACTTTTACACGCAGAAAAATCAAACATCTCTACTATTTAGAAATACAAAAAATGAGAAATATCTGATATAAAACAACCTTAACAATAAGAACAAACTTATAGGCATACAACACAAACCAACTTAAACACAGACAACCCCAAAATATCTTTCAAACTGACAGACCACACTAACTTAACAACAGACAGACAAAACTTAAAGACAGATAACTGTTAAATACAGACAACTCTTACAATTAGACTTTTAGGACAGACAACACTAACATACCCATTAGTTTCTGACATGAAAGCGGGAATCGATAACAGACAGAGATAACCCATATCTCCTGTGATAACAGACAGAGATAACCCATATCACGTGTGATAACAGACAGAGATAACCCATATCACCTGTGATAACAGACAGAGATAACCCATATCACCTGTGATAACAGACAGAGATAATTTATATCACCTGTGATAACAGACAGAGATAACCCATATCACCTGTGATAACAGACAGAGATAACCCACATCACCTGTGAAAACAGAAAGAGATAATACATATCACATGTGATAACAGACAGAGATAACTCATATAATCTGTGATAACAGACAGAGATAACCCACTTTACCTGTGATAACAGACAGAGATAACCCATATCACCTGTGATAACAGACAGAGATAACCCATATCATCTTTGATAACAGACAGAGATAACCCATATCACCTGTGATAACAGAAAGAGATAACCCATATCACGTGTGATAACAGACAGAGATAGCCCATATCACCTGTGACGAAAATTACGGGATCCTTAAGCCTCGTGCTAAATTGATAATAAAACATGGTAAAACCCAACCCTTCCCCTATTTTATTTAGGTCGGAGTATGTGAGAGAAACTTTTCGAAGTTATACCTCGGGGGCAGAAGTGGACTAGCACTGTTGACTAAAACCAAATGAAAATTGATAATAGCCAATCAGCCTTCATTGACAATAAGTTATAAAAGCTGGCAAAGGAAAAAAATTCATCTCTTTTGGATAAAAACTGACCTGGAGGTTTGGTCACCAACAGCGATCTTACGTTTTTGTGGGAAAGATAACCCCACAGCTTCACGAGACAAAATAGTGGCAAATCGAGTTCTACATGGTATTTGGCTACGCTTGTCTTTTATACAACATCTACCAGCAGTCCATCCATGTTTACAGTCACTGTTTACTGCTTGACCACTGGACGCCGATCCTTGACGTCAGTAAAGTTACATTGCCGTATAGGAACTACGCCCCTGTGGCCACGTGACGCCCATCCATTAAGCCCATATATTAGCTAGTAGGGATTAAAGATGGATTATTTATGGTTAGGGATTTAGTAGATATTCAATTTATTTTAAATCCTATTGGCTCTTTATGACAGACTCATTTGACCCACTTTGCTGTTGGTAACAGTATTATTGTAATTTGTTGTTGGTAACAGTATTATTGTAATATGTTGTTGGTAACAGTATTATTGTAATTTGTTGTTGGTAACAGTATTTTTGTAATTTGTTGTTGGTAACAGTATTATTGTAATTTGTTGTTGGTAACAGTATTATTGTAATATATTGTTGGTAACAGTATTATTGTAATTTGTTGTTGGTAACAGTATTACTGTAATTTGTTGTTGGTAACAGTATTATTGTAATTTGTTGTTGGTAACAGTATTATTGTAATTTGTTGTTGGTAACAGTATTATTGTAATTTTTTGTTGGTAACAGTATTATTGTAATTTGTTGTTGGTAACAGTATTATTGTAATTTGTTGTTGGTAACAGTATTATTGTAATTTGTTGTTGGTAAACATGAATAAAAAATTTTACGACTTCAAATGGCAGTGAGAGAGACAATAACGAGAAGTACAAACTGAGGGTTAGGGCTGAATACAGAGAGGTCACATTAGAAAGAGAGGGAAGAGTGAACACAGAGAGGACACAGTAGAAATAGAGGGAGGGTTGAACACAGGGAGGACACGGTAGAAAGAGAGGGAGTGCTGAACACAGAGAAGTCACTGTAGAAAGAGAGGGAAGGATGAACACAGAGAGGACTCCGTAGAAAGAGAGGAACGGATGAACACAGAGAGGTCACAGTAGAAAGAGGGAAGGGTGAACACAGAGATTTCACAGTAGAAAGAGAGGGAGGGATGAACACAGAGAGGACACAGTACCAAGAGAGAGACATTAAAACGTGGATATTGCTGACGCCCTTTCTTTGCTGAAGATTATTTCGTATCACGTTCTTGTAAGAACTGCCAACTCTGAGTTTCATACCCGCGACTCTGTACGTCATCAGAGCACGCATGCCGCTAGACAACTGTGTCCCCTTATTTTTTATACATAAACACATATAAAGTAAATTCAAATTATATAAGGAGTTGTAACGTATATTTGTTCGGAGAATTAAATGTCTACATTTATATAATTGTCGTTTATACTATGGTCTTACATTTACAAGAAAATAATTATCGTTTGAATGGGGCAAGGGAGAGTGGGCTACACCATACGCTAACCGTTAGTAACTAAGCCGTAAAGGACAAACAGACAGACATGCAGATTTGACATTTATACATATAACGAACAAGACGAACTAGCGACACGAATTGTTTAAATCGAACTAAGTCAATACTGGTGGTAGGTAAAAACTTGAAATTTATTAAAAAAGTTTCCCTTTATTTAAGGGATCGAAGTAAAGTGGATTGCCACTTGGAGAAACAAATGAAATAGAAACTGAACCGCATATGTGTGTTATCAATTACTCATGATAATACATGGCAGTAAATGTGTTAAATGTATAGTTTTCTTAATTTGAAATAACTAGGATTCTGAAAATGTATTTTTTCTTCAAATAAATAGTGTGATAAAGAATATTTAGTTGATTGCAATACAACGTGTCAGCAATACAAATTAATAAAACTATGTCGCATAGACTTGGAGATTAAAATTTAATCGAAGATATGAAAAAAATATATTACGATCTTCTCATTAATCTTGTCGCTTAGATGTCTCAATTAGAACCTCGTATTCAGCAGGTCGATAGCGGTGCATTTTAGTGCGGCGTTCATAGAAAATAAATTTGATGCACGTCGGATATTACAATAAAAAGTATTTTAATTTGTAAATTTTCCTTCATATGTAGAATCTATAGCAGACTTCAAACTTTGAACAAAGATTTCATTTCTATTTGTAAATAACTAAAGGAGTTTGTCTAATATATTATAGATCGACAGGCAAAAAAAAATAATAACAATCCAACAACACTATCAAACTATTAGACATCACTAACAATCATACAACTCAGACAAACTGAGAGTCAAAACTTTCAATCAAAAACATCTTACGGCAGACAGACAACACTAAAAAAACAGACAAATCTTACATTCCGACATCTATTTTATTATGATAACACAAGCTGTAAGAAAAATCTAACAGACAGACAATCCTAACAATCGGTCAACTCTTACAAACTGACGGACAAAAATAACATTAGAAAATGTAACAGACAAACAACTCTTACCTAAAGACAACTCTTACAACAATACAGACAACAATAACAATCAGGACAGACAACATTAACTTATCCATCGGTTTCTGACATGAAACCAAGAATTGATAACAATGGTAAAATTGACTTCGGACAATGTATACGCTTAAAAATTTGCTTATTTCCTTTCTAATAGAAATCCTGTGAATCCAGAAGAAAGGTCTAATGCAGTGGTTCTCAACCTGTGGGTCGCGACCCCCGCGGGGGTCGAATGACGATTTGGCAGGGGTCGCCAAAGACCATTGGAATAATATGTTTTTGTGTGTTTAAATGTGTAAAAATTTGTAAACCTGGCCATGTATATATTTTGTCTATTACTCTATACTAGTCTATAGTCTATTCAGCAACTTTAGTAAGTTTAGTTGTTGTAACTTAATTATTTTTAGCTTTTTATAATGTTTATTTCAACACTATTTTATGAACCCCTCAACAACCGGTAATTATATCAACAGAGAGCAGGGCGCGTCTGGATGCTCAGAGGTCTGAGCTCAGCAGGCTGGCTAAGTGACGTAGAAACTGAACTGCTGCTTCTTCTTGTTCCACACACTGTAGTGTAGGGCTGTAGGTCAATATTTCATTGTGCGTGGTATTGAAAGCTATCGTTATAAATTTTTCATTTTAAATTTAAAGTTTTTAAACCAACCGATGAAAATGGAACATGCAGAGAAGAACATTATGATTAAGAAAAGAAAATATAGTGACGATTTCTTATAATATGGTTTTACTTCAATAGTTACAGCAGGAATTGAGAAACCGCAATACGTTATTTGTAATGAAGTACTTTCAGCCGAATCTATGAAGCCAAACAAACTGAAACGTTAGTTTTGATAGCAAACATCCAGGTTTTGCGGGGAAGGATACCGAGTATTTTAGAAGTAAAGCTGATGGCGTCAGGAAAGCCAGACTTGACACTGGCGGCAAGTACCACCAACAAAACGTAGCAGCCGTTGAAGCTTCATATTTGGTGGCGCTCAAAATCGCAAGAGCTATGAAACCTCACACCATTGCCGTAGACTTATTGTTGCCAGCGGCCAAAGATATTGTTCGAGTTATGATCGGATCCGAATTTGTTAAGAAATTGAGTGCAATTTTCTTATCTAATGACACTGTCCGGAGAAGAATAGATGATAAGTCTGCTTATATTATTGATCAGGTAATCCAGGAAATAAAATCAGCTCCACTTCCAATATTTAGCATCCAGCTTGACGAATCCACGGACGTTGAAAACTGTTCATAACTACTCATGGTTTACGCGAGATATATAAGTGAAGGCGACTTTAAAGATGAGTTTTTTTTTGCAAACCCCTTGAAACGACAACTGCACGGGATGTATTTGATACAGTTGGTTCATTTTTGAAAGATCATAAGATCTCTTGGGAAAAGGTTTGTGGTGTTTGCAATGATGGTGCTCCAACTATGCTAGGATGTCGGTCTGGATTTCAACGTTTGATACAAAATGAATCACCAAAAGTCATTGGAACTCACTGTATGATTCATCAACAAGTGCTGGCAACGAAAACGTTGCCACAAGAATTTCAGGAAGTAATGAAAAGCGTCGTAAGTTCCGTCAATTTTGTAAAAGCGAGTGCGCTGAACAGTCGTCTGTTTTCGAAACTTTGTAATGAGATTGTTGCATCCAATGATGTTCTGCTATTTCACACTGAAGTGAGATGGTTGGCGAGAGGGAAAGTTTTGAAACGCGTTTTTGATCTTCGTGACGAACTAAAAATGTTCATTAATCAGAAGTCTAAACCACAGTTCGAAGCACTTTTCAGCGACAAAAATGAGCTTCAGAAAATTGCTTACATGGTAGATATATTTGCAATTTTGAATGAGTTAAATTTATCACTGCAAGGACCAAATGCAACATGCCTAGATTTGTCTGAAAAGATCCGATCATTCGAAATGAAACTTCAGCTTTGGCAACAACAACAAAAATTGGATTACAATAAAATGTACATGTTGCCCACCTTATCTGATTTCTTTGAGGATAATGACATTGAACCGGACAAGAGAAGTAAAATGATAATTTCTGTGAAAGAACAGTGCATATGCTGGCGGACGAAATTTTATCATAGTTTCCAAATCTACCTAACACTCCGTTTGCAATTGCCAGAAGTCCATTCACAGTCAAAGTTGACGATATTCCTGAGACAGCACAAGAGGAGTTCATCGAACTCATTAACAGTGATGCAGCGCGAAATGATTTCTCTTCAATGTCAGTTACAAATTCTTGTTCAAGTGTTTGCAGTCATATCCTGTTCTGTCCGAAACTGTGTTGCGCCTTCTTCTTCCTTTCCAACAACTTATCTTTGCGAAACAGGGTTTTCCAGCTTGCTGGTTATCAAGTCTAAATACAGAAGTAGACTTGTTGTGGAAGATGATCTCCGTTGTGCTCTCGCAAAGACTGTCTCGAGAATTTCTGATGTTGTGAGAAATAAGCAACCTCAACCTTCACATTAATTGACTTTGGCTTTCTTAAGTATTTGTAATCAGAAATAAATACGAATACCTTGTATGTAATGTATGACATGTATGTAATTGTAATCATTGTTACATATTGTGTTTTTTATTACTAACTACGTTACTACGAGAATGGTGTCTGGGCTTTAATTACGTAAAATTTGTAAAAATGAGAACACAATGTCATTCTGCATATGAGATGTAATTAAATATATTATAATAGTAGCAAAATTACAGCTATGAGGTAGATACCAAAAAAATATGACGGTGGGGGTCGCCACAGCACGAGTAATTTATTAAAAGGGTCGCGACACAAGAAAGGTTGAGAACCGCTGGTCTAATGGGTGGGTATTGGGGGAGCAGTCATTACCATTTTTTTCTTTAAATTTTTTTGTTGCTTTTTGAACCTTTATTTTTGTTTCCCACCATGTCACTTATCGTCCAATTTATTCTCAAACTTCAATTCACGAGTCAAATCAACCCAAGGGTGGACTCGGGAGTCCAAGCGGCCCGTGAAAAAAAGCAAAAAGCGGCCCTATATTCATAACTTTCATTTTCTTTGTCCATTTTCTCCATCCAAACGTGAGGGCCGAGGCCTTCAAATTCATGGGTCACTTTACAAATTACTATATACAATAACAAAACAAAAAAAACCCCGATAAATCGCATTTTTAATTTATATTTATAAATAAAATATCAAGAATGCGTTGATTCAAGTTGTAAATCAATTTATTCGGACTCTCTATGATGGTGTTTAAAGTAAAAGCAACTTCTTTAAGCTGGGTGACATTTCGGCTACATGATCTATAATTGTGTCATTATTCAGTTCACTTAAAACATCGGTCCGATCTTGAATCATTGTTTATCCCATATAGGTTTTAATAAGTTTTAGTTTCGAAAAGCTTCTTTTTCGGAAGCCAAAGTGACTGGGATAGTTGTTTTTTTTAAGAAACTGCAAAATATTAACAGGATCGTTGTAAGTAACTGCAGGAATTATGGAACTCAATGATTGGAACTCTTCAGCAAGCATGAAACCATCAAGGTCCTTACTTTCGCAGGAAGTGAGCTTCTCTCGCGATTTATACAGCAATTCAGTAGATCATTGCTTTGTAATTGAATTAAATTTAAAAAGAAATTCAAAATGAGTCATGATGCCTTAGTATTTGTTCAAATTACATGCCCATTAACATGATTGCATATCAACAAACTAATAACAAATCTGTGCTAAATTTTTCTTGTGAATCTACAAATCCTTCATCTTCTCATTCATATGTAAATTGTTTTTTTCTTTTTCAACTGGATTTAAATGGGTTCAACTTCTATGTCTGTGGCAATTTCTTCTGCAAATGCTATTGCTGTTTCAAAACCACGATTGCAGTAAGATTTCGACCACTCACAAGTATGTTACATGTTCTCAACTTCAGTTACTAGACCGACAGAAATATTTTCTAAATTTTTGCTGGTGTTATTAAATTGGAACAATATGTCGTACCAAAAAGCATTTGAAACACTGAAATTGAAGTTCTTAAGTAGTTTGCACAAAGACTCTGCTTCACTTCATGATTTTAGATCAATAATTTGATATGGTACTTGGAAAAGTGCATCGTGCATTTCTCCTGCTTGATATCGCACTACCTTTGCGCTTTCCACATGGCTTTCAATTTTTCTTTCAGTGGTTTCACATAAATATTTCAAACAATTTTGGAAAATAAAGCACATCGCTTTGTTGAAGCAGAAAATAGTATATAGATTCGTTAAATTATACCAAAATACGTCATTGCATCAGGAAAAGTTTTTATCATATAACATAGCAGCAAGTTGTAGCTGCGAACTGCGAAGGGTGCAATAATTGTAAAAGACGACCTTGTACGCCTCACTTATGCCTATCATGTTCGCACCGTTGTCGTATACTTGACCGCGGACATGAGAAACATTAAGCCCAATTTTCTCAATTCCAATAGTAAGACATCAAGCATTTGTTGCCCAGTACTTTCTTCTACTTCTAGAAAACGTATGAAGTGTTCATGAGTTACTTCAGAATATCCATCTCCTTGGCTTATATAGCGCATTCTCAGTGACATCTGTTCTTGGTGACATTGGCACGGTGTGCAATCAAGTATTACTGAAAAGTATTTAGCTGATTTTACCCTTCCTGCAATAATTTTCCTAACCTTATTTCCCATCAACGAAATGAGTTCGTTCTGAATGCGCTTTCCAAAAGTAGTGATCATGAATTTCATCAATTTTTATTAATCATATATTTTCCTGCAAAACCGAAACAAATTTTGCCAGCGATTTGACGAGAGCCAGAAAATTTCCTTTTTGTGCCGAATGTTTTTATCAACTGAACTACGAAATAGCTGAGCGAGAAATTTGGACAATGGCCATGAGACGTTGAAATATACTATGTCAACGAGCATTTTCACTGTTTATTATATTTTGGCGTGGCTTGTCGATTGTCGTTGTTTCCTGGTTTTCACATCAAACCATTCCAAAGTAGATGTAATATTATGTCCCTTTGATTTATCATGATCAGACAGTCTAACACATATTTTAAAATTTCACTTACCATAGCAAGTTAAAGCCTAAAAGTGGCGTTCTCTTTTTTAAAATGTTCTAAATCCATAAATGCTTACTAAAATACGCAAGGAAAAATACTTTTTGCATTAGGATTTATGATGATTATAATATGTTATTATATTAGTACGGAATTGTTCTATTTATTTTATCCTGAAAAAATAAATATCAAGTTTTCTAGTTACGTTACTATAAAACAAAGTTTTGAGTAATAGTAGTAAAATTGTCAAAAGTAATAAATTTTTTTAGTCAAAGCGCGGGCCCTGAAAAGCGCGGGCCGGCCCTGATTTCAGTTTAGAGAAATATCTCTCACAAGCTACTTGGGTAGACGACAGAGTCAATAAGAGTTTATAAGCACTAAAGAGATGTTTGTATGTTTGACCATAGAAACTGTATTTATGTAGTTCAGAAAAGCAGCAAACAGGACATTTTTAAATCCCTTATATTAACTTCACCGGCGTCTCTGTCTCTCTGGCTCTCTGTCGTTCTGTCGTCATCTCATGGGCGGGCGTAAAAACAAAAGTAAAAAATGACCCACTTCCCATGATTCGATCAAGCTGAAATTTGGCACACGGACCCGTCTCACCTAACAATGCATCGTATCAACATTTCAGATCGATCGAACGTACCGTAATTAAATTAATGCATTTTTAGTTATCCTTATATGAGGTATGTAATTCAAATTCACGGTTTGTTATTGTTTTTTTTCCCCACGTGGACGTGAGAGTTTGAGTTGATGCGTTGACGCGACCCATCGAAATTCCGGCGTGCTTTTGTTTACATTTTACGTGTCAAGCTGAACTCGGTCCCCCCCCCCTAGGGTTATGAAGCAAAGTT